>CANXYI010931178.1:0-25316 GCA_948208565.1 Hura crepitans | reverse complement strand
TAGATATTATTAGGGAATTCTGCCATCGACTATCAGGGGCATAAGTACATAGTAGTGGCAATTAATTACTTCTCTAAGTTGGTAGAGGTATAATCTTTTTATTAAACTGAGGGAAAATCATATTAGTATATTTATTGAAAGAAACCTTATTTGCATATATAGGTTATTGCACCACATTGTCTCAGATAATGGAGTGCAATTCTAGGGAGAAACAAAGAGACCACTAGAGAAGTATAAAATTGATCATCACAAGTCCTTTCTTTATAAGCCATAAGCTAATGAAGTTGTAGAAGTAGCTAACAAAAATGTGAAAAAGGTATCATAAAAAATGATAATAACCTATAAGGATTGGCAAAAAATGTTGCCACTTGTACTACAAGGCTACAAAATAATCACTAGATCGTCAATAAGAGCCATGCCTTATTTTTTAGTGTATGGGATAAAAGTAGTACTACCAATAGAAATTAAAGTTCCATCTTTAAGGGTAGTATTAAAAGCAGAAATTCCAAAAGCAAAATAGGGAAGGGCAAAGTATGATCTATTGGTTTTGGTCAATGAGAAGCAAATGAAAGCCTTATACCACTTGTAGGTATAACAAAAACGGATGGCCAGGGTATACGATAAGAAGGTAGAAGTCAAGTACCAATAAAGAAGGTGATTTGGTACTAAAACAAAAAAAGCCTTTTCTAACAGATCCAAGAGGGAAATTTAAGCCTAATTGGGTAGGTCTATATATGGTTAAAAAAGTATTCAAGTATGGGGTAGTTAAATTTTTAAACTTAGAAGGCAATGAGTTATCTAAAACTATATATATCAATAGACAAAATACTTTTGTTAAAAAAAGTTAGCTAAGTTAAAAACCTAAAATTGGCAACTTAGGCAAAAGTTAAAGGATGATAAGGCGAAAACCTAGGCAACTGGGCACTTTATGCAAAAATTAGAGGAATTGAGAGAAAATGTTCAACCAAGAAAAATCGAGAGGATTGGTTGATAATGACAGTTGAATCACACTAATGTAATTAAGCATTTGTGACAAGTTTAAATAAGTCATGTTATGATGCCAAAAATGCTTTGTAATAATCACTATTATGCAAATTACTATCTAGTGAGAGTCACCTGACAATTGAGCAAATTCTTTCTATGTACATTATCTTTTATTCGATGTAAACAATATACCATCAAGTTTTCTTTTTAATGATAAAGTTGTATTATCTCTCAATGTACTAATTACCTAATTTTTATATCTTCAATTGTTAAAAGATCACATGTATTAGAATAAGGCATCTTAAGTAGAAAGTTTTTTGCTCCACAAATTAAGGTATGATCAAAGAAAGTGATGAGTTAGGGCACCTCTCTAAAAACTAAGAGCTTCTATAAGAACCCTCTATTTAAATCCAAACTATCTTTGTATCCGACATTGGATGTAAAAAATCACATATCTCAAACCTACCAAGGGAATAGAACTCATATGATAAGATAGGGAAAAATAAGAAATCTTCCACATCTTACACATCCATTTAAGCTCTCATGCCTCTTAGCAATAAGTTTAATTCCTCCTCAATTTCAAATTTCTTGTCCACTCATCGAAAGTAGTGGTGGTTATAAAGATAGTGAGCCCAAAGCTTTTAAAGGGGGTTAAACAATTATTTCTTCTTCTTCTTTAGCCAAATCTAAAAAAAAAGCCATTAGGTTAGAAAATCCATTATATAGACTACCTAAGCAAAAATTAGGCACATGTCCACTAATGGAAAACCTTTTCTAAAGGTTCATTAGGGAAAAAAATTAGTGCTTAGCCCACTAGAGGGAAAACCTAATGAATGGGCTTTCTATAGGCAAAATTGTTTTGAGGAGTAATAAATAGGCTCTCTGTAGAAAGATCAAATGTATTAAAATGAGGTACCTTATGTAGAAAGGGTTTTTTACTCCATAAATTAAGGCATGATTGAAGAAAGTGATGAGTTAGGGCACCTCCCTAAAATCTAAGAGCTTCTATAAAGACCCTATATTTTAATCTAAACTATCTTTGTATCCTACATGGGATGTAAAAAGTCACATATCTTAAAAGTACCAAGGGAATATAACCCATATGACAAGATAGGGAAAAATAAGAAATCTTCCATAACTTACACATCTATTTAAGCTCCTATGCCTCTTAGCAATAAGTTTAATTCCTCCTTAATTTCAAATTTCTTGTCCACTCATCGAAAGTAGTGGTGGTTATGAAGATGGCGAGCCCAAAGCTTTTAAAGGGGGTTAGATAATTATTTCATCTTCTTCTTTAGCCAAATCTAAAAAAAAAAAGCCATTAAGTTAGAAAATCCATTATATAGACTACCTAAGAAAAAATTAGGCACATGTCCACTAATGGAAAACCTTTTCTAAAGGTGCATTAGGCAAAAAAAAATTAGTGCTCAGCCCACTAAAGGGAAAACCTAATAAATGGGCTCTCTAGGAAAAGTGGGCTCTCTGTAGGCAAAATGGTTTTGTGGAGTAATAAATGGGCTCTCTGTAGAAAGATCACATGTATTAGAATGAGGAACCTCATGCAAAAAGGGTTTTTTACTCTACAAATTAAGGCATGATCGAAGAAAGTGATGTGTTAGGGCACCTCCCTAAAAACTAAGAGCTTCTATAAAAACCCTCTATTTTAATCCAAACTATCTTTGTATCCAACATGGGATGTAAAAAGTCACATATCTCAAACTTACCAAAGGAATAGAACCTACATGACAAGATAGGGAAAATAAGAAATCTTCCATAACTTACACATCCATCTAAGCTCTCATGCCTCTTAGCAATAAGTTTAATTCCCCTTCAATTTCAAATTTCTTGTCCACTCATCGAAGTAGTGGTGGTTATAAAGATAGTGAGCCCAAAGCTTTTAAAAGGGGTTAGACAATTATTTCATATTCTTCTTTAGCCAAATCTAAAAAAAAGCCATTAGGTTAGAAAATCCATTATATAGACTACCTAAGCAAAAATTTGGCACATGTCTACTAATGGAAAACCTTTTCTAAAGGTGCATTAGGTAAAAAAATTAGTGCTCAACCCACTAGAGGGAAAACCTAATAAATGGGCTTTCTAGGCAAAAGTTAAGGCAAATAAATAAAAAAGCTAAAGAGAAAACCTTTGGCTCTCTATTAAGAATATACTTGTAATAAAAGCAGACTTCTCAACGTAAAAGTGGTAATGTGAGCTTGTAAGTCATCAAATCCTCAAATAATTTCTTCTAGTATGAGATAAGATAGATTATCTCTAATGCAAATCTAGTCAATTACAAAAAGCAGCTTGTAGTCACATAATGGTCTGTCATGGGTCACTATTATGAATGTATCAAGTAGGTATAGTAAAAACCCCATTAGCCCACCTTAAAGAAGTGGATGATTGCTACTTGATAAATTCTAAAATTGAGCCTAATTTTATGGGTCCAACTCTAAGAATGAGTTTTGGGAAATCGAAGGGATACACTCAAAGCATGCATAATATCTAATGGGTAATGCTCGAAAATCCCAAGTTTATGAATAGTACTTCCCGAGATGTGGTTTGGTGGCTTGAGGAAGAAAAAATGTGGCTTAAGAGCTTGAAGGTGGCATCGACTTGGGATACACTATTTTGGGCATTACATTTCTTCCCCTCTTAAAAGAATTTCGTCCTTAAAATTACCTTGTTTAGATAGTTATGGATATTGCTCTCTCATTTGCTCTTCACTCTCCTAAGTTGCTTCCTCAATGTTGTGATGTCCCTATAACACTTTCACTAGTGGTACCATTTTATTAGGTAATTCTTTTATGCCTCGAGTCAAAATTTTCATTGGTTCTTCCTTGTATGATAAATTTGGCTAAATCTCTACTTCTTTAGTTGACAATACATGTGAGGGATTTGATCTATACCTTCTTTACAGTGATATGTGAAAGACATCATAGATTTTTTATAGCTCTAAAGGTAAAGTTAGTCTATAGGCTACTGTCCCACATGTTTTGTTATCTCATATAGGCTAATAAACCTCAAACTAAATTTGCCTTTCTTGCTAAATTAGAGTACTTTCTTCCATGGAAACACTTTGAGGAAGACTTTATCACTGATCTCATACTCAATGTCTTTTCTCTTTAAATTTGTATATGATTTATGTCTATCTAACACTACTTTTAGTCTATCTCTAATAATTTAGACTTTTTCCTATCCTTAATTAAGTTCAGTCCTATTAACTTACTTTCACTTATTTCACTCCAGTAAAGTGGAGTTTTACACTTTCTCCCATACAAGGCCTTATAAGGTGCCATGCCTAAGCTCATTTGATGGCTATTGTTGTATGTAAATTTTTCCTTAAGCACCTGGATAACTCATTGAGATTAGCCATCTATCTATAGGTGGAATGCTATACTAAAAGTGAGTTGAGTACCTAAGGTATTATATAGCTTCTTCCAAAATCTTGATGTGAATCTTGGGTTTTGATAAGATATAATAGAAGTTAGTACCCCATGCAACCTTACAATTTCATTGATGTATAATTGTGTGAGTTTTTCTAAAGAATAGTCCATTCTTATTGGTATAAAATGAGCAATCTTTATCAATCTTTCCATAATTACCCATATCAAATCACACTATTCCTTATCATAGGTAATCTAATTATGAAGTCCATCATAACTCTTTCCCATTCTATTCTAGTATTGCAATGGGATGAATCAATCTAGAATGGACTTGATGTTCGACTTTTACTTGTTGACAAGTAAGGCATCTAGTTATATACTCCATTACATCCCTTTCTATAATGGGCCACCAATAGTAGGATTTCAAACCCCTATACATCTTAGTGCTTCTTGGATACATAACATATGGAGTATTAGAAGCCTCCTATAAAATCTACTTCTTTATGTCCTCTACATTTGTCACATATAGCTGATCATGGTAATACAAACATCCATTTGCCTTAAATTCATACTCAGTGGACTTCCCCTCTTAGATTAAACCTGTAATATTCATAAGTTGATTGTCTTCTTTTTATGCTTCTTACACTTATTGCACCAAAGTTGGCTTTCCTTATAGCTCAGCTAAGAGTGCTTCATCATTTAAATATGTTAGCTTAACATTCATTGCTCTCATGGCTGATATGAATTTTTGAATCAAGGCATCAGCTACCACATTGGCTTTGCTTGAATGGTAGTGAATAAGGCAACATAGTCCTTAATAAGCTCTATCCATCTACGCTGCCTCAAGTTCAATTCCTTTTTCACAAAAAGGTATTTCAAACTCTTGTGATCCATGTACACATAACATTTCTCCTTGTAAAGATAGTGCCTCTATATTTTTTAAAGCAAATATGATGGCTGCTAACTCCAAATCATGTGTTGGATAGTTTCTTTTATGTGGTTTTGGTTGCCTAGATGCCTATGCTACCACCTTGCCATCTTTCATTAGGACGTACCTAAGTTTGTTGTGAGAAGCATCGCTATAAATAACAAAGTCCCTTCTTAACACTGGCTAAGTAAGAATAAGAGCTTATGTTAACATGGTCTTTAGCTTATCAAAGCTTTCTTGACATTTATCATCCTAAAGGAATTCAGTATTCTTGCATAACAGGCATGTCATAAGAGCTACAATCATTGAGAATCCCTTAACAAACTGCCTATTATAGATACCCATTTTCGTCCAGGTATACAAAATTATAAATAAATAAATATCTTAATTAAAACAATCCCATATTCATAAATAAAAAGGGACATTAAAAGTATAATTAATAGAATTAACATCATATAATCCTAAATTAGCAATATACGGTTACTAGGTATTTCAACTTATAAATATAGTTTTTCTAAATGATATCAGTGAAAAATATATTCTTATTATCAATTATTATTATTATTATTATTATTATTATTATTATTATTATTATTATTATTATTATTATTATTATTATTATTATCATCATCATTTAATATTACTTGAATGCTAAATTATTGTTTGGTTTGATAGTCATATACATTAAAATGTATAATTAAACTACTATTTAAATAATAATTCAATTAAAATAATTAAAATATAATCAAAATGGTGGAGTAAAAGAAAAAAATATAAAATAAAGTTATTCAAATTAAGATAGTCTAAAATTAATAACAAAAAAATAAAATACAAAAAAATGAAACTAATTATATTTAATCCTAATAAATTCAAAATAAAAGATAATAAATTTTATTAATCTTTAAGTATAAAATATAAAAAATATACAAAGATAAATATAAAACACCTAATTAATAATAAAAATACATGATAAAAAAGAAATACTTTATACAAAAAATTATAAAATTATAAAATTTCAATAAAAAAAAATAGGAGCGGTTGGGCTTAAACTGCCCAAGTTCAGCAACCCATGGATCAATTTTTCTAACAGTCCAGCCTACCAGGCTTAATCCTGCACAGTATATTGGAGTAATTAGCAAGATATATACATTAGCAGAATAGTGGAAACATTATTCATTTTATTTATGAAAATGCCACGGTAGGAAGATTACAAATAGAAACACATCTGCATAAAGTGAAAAAAGGAGGGGGTGGAGGAGAAAACAAGAAAGAAAAAAAAAGGAGGGAGCTAAAAAACAAAGTAAAAAAGAAAAATAGAGAGTAGAAAAAGAAAAAAAAAGGAAAACAGAGAGAGATCTATAGAAATAGGACACGCAGAAAAAGAAGAAAAATAGAGAGGAACATAGAGAGCAAAAACAAACAAAAGGATAACAAAATTATATCTAAAAATAGCATAAATAGAAGGCATCAAATTCAATTCTGATGTATCATTAATAGAAATAAGAGCACAAATAAAAAAAATAAAGGCATCAAATCTCCCCAAAGATGACACTACACCGAGCAGTAAATCAAGTAATATATCTCCTAAAAAATAGGTGATCTTCCTACAGTATTTTCTTTTGAAATTTTGGAAGTCAAGAAATGATTTTCTAGATTTAGGAGAGGTCAAATATTGATCCATGACATCCACCCTTTCTTATTTATTCATTATGAACTACTCTCTTTATAAACATTAAGAGAGTCATTTTTTATGCTTTTAATGTTTGGAAAAGGTCAAAAATTGATCAAAGTAGTTCTACACATTTGTTCTATATCTCTATTACATATTATAGATCTATTAAATAAATGCCCTTAGATTTGAATTTTTATTTCATCAATTCACTATTAAACTACTATGCCTAAAACTCATTAAACATTAAAATAAGTTAGACTGCTGCATAATATCAATTACTATTAAACTACCCCGCCTAAAACTCATTTAATAATTAATTGAGTTAGACTACAGAATAATTATGAAATAAAGTCATAAGGTTTTATCATCATAAGGCCATTAGGTCATTAAAAAGCATAATATCTTAAATTTGTAAGAAAATAACTTTATTGAAAGATTAGGAAATAGTTAAAAAAATGACGACTGAACAAAAGTGTAGAAGAATAAAATAGAAAAACCCAAATAAAGATGTTGAAGAGCACTAATTCAACATGAATAATGGAAATCTAAAAGAGCAAGCCTTTATATAGAAAAATTAAATCATCAATCTTAAACCCCAAATCCAATTATAAGCGAACCAAGAAGGCAATAATCAAGGATAATAGGAATAATGATTTAGCATAAAAGAAAAGATAATACAAAACACAAACATTAAATAGGAAGTAGTCAAATCATAGGTCTGTAAGAGAATGAAAAGAGCAAATTTCTTCTTTGCACGCATGACAAAGCTAGAAGGGGATAAGACAACTAGCCACCACAAACAAAGTGCACTAAATTTAAAGGAATAGGATTCACCTTGAGAACAAAATTCAGGGTGACTGCATCTCAAAAGTACTTGTTCCAACATTGAAACACCAAAAAAAAAATCTTAAGGTTTGGTGGTTCAAAAAAATTTTAAAAGATTAATTTCCTATTATAAATTGAAATAAAGAAAACAATACACTAAATCAAAACCTAATCAATTCCCTTCAACCAATCAAGCCAAATCATTGGAAGTAAGAATACAATAGTCGTAACACACATATTAATGAAAGCTAGATGAGTATACATTTACCCATGTGAAAAGAAACCACAACAATTATGAAAAATACAAGATAAATAGCGTTTACTTATCATTTAAACAATAAAAAATACCCATCAAAGTAATAAAAAAGGGAATAAATAATTTTTTTTGAATACTTAGGTTAAATGAACCAAGAATTGAAAGCCATATAATCATTAAAGCTGTTCAAAATTGATGTAAAAGTTTATACCTAAACCAAAAAAAAAAAAGAGAGAGAAATGATCAAAGTCATAAAAAGTTATTCAAATTATGAAACAAAGAGAACAATTTATCTTATAAAAGGAAAATATACTTTAAGGATTACTATTAGATGCAAGAAATAAAACGAATAAATAGAAAACCAAGTAATCTTAATGTGTATGTGAAAAAATGCAAATAAAAAATAAAAAGAAAGAAAATACATAATTTTCTCAACACAAATTAACCATAATATATAATTAAAGATAATAATGTTAGAGATTGCAAGTGAGCATTCCAACAATGATAAAATTTTAGTTTCAAAACCAAGTAATAACAAAATCTGGTAAAACTAAAACATAAAGGAACAATTCCATTTTACATGTACATAAGAGTAAAAAATATAGAAAATAATTAATATAATGAAATTATTAAATGCTTAGATCCAATAGGAAACACCTAACTGAAAAAAAACACAGGCATCCTCACTCAAAGCTTTAAAACTGAAAGCACTGCTATTCAAACTATTTCCCTTTAATAATAGACAAACAAACCAGATAAGCAATAAAAATAAGCAAAACCTATCAGAAAATAAAGATAGGTGAAATTGAAATAAGACATCACTCAGTTTATAGAAAACAAGAGGAATAAAAAGTAAGCAAGTACTAAAATACAAATTAAAACCAAATAAATTTACAATATTATTGCAATAATTAAGTCAAGAAAAAGGAGAAAAGTGAAGGAGTGCATAAAACAAATCCAAAAGAAATATAGTACAAACGAAAATAGAGATTTAAAAAGACCATAAAAATGACAATGACCAATAAAAAACCAAAAGATTCAAAGAAAGAATTACAAACATCATAAGAGCAAAAATTGAAAAGCTAAAACATATCAATTTCAATTCCTTACACTTGACAGTCAAGTAAGTAAATTTAAGTAAGATTAACAGTATTTAAAAAAAACCTGCAAATAAGCTTTAAAAGAGGTAGCTAAAACAAAGTGATATAACACAAAGTAAAAAAATAAAAATTTCACACATAAAACTCAAAGAAAAAAAAAATTGGAAGAATAAAAAATCAAAGGCTATAAATGAAAGTTTCTATAAATTGAATGGAAGTCAAACAGTAAACCATAAGATGGACAGATTTTTATATGGAAGCAAGGAAATTTAGATTGAAAATCATGAAATTATTGGTTAAAAATTTTTATCCCAAACTCTATAAAATATCTTAACAAATTAGTAATCCAAATAGTATTTCGACAAAAAAAAAATGTATATATAGACTGAATATAAAAGAAACAAAAACAAAGAAGTAAACATGAATAATAGGAAATAAGATCAAAGATGGGAATCTCTTGGAGATCATTTATGATTTGTTCATGAAACTACTAAAATAAGAGTTAGTAGTCAGCTTTTGGTATACTATCAGAAAAAAAGAGAAAAAAATTAGCTCAAAAAAAGGAAAACATACAAAGAGAAAACGTAAAAATAATTATCGAATAGTTCAAACAAATAAAAAGAAGAATTAAAATAACTGAGAAAGAAAATTAGTTAAATTTTAGGTCTAAGCCAAAATTTAAGTTTGTAGTATCACCTGTCCAAAAAAAAAAAAAAGAACCTACAAATGAAGAAATGAAGAAAAATAAAATAAAAGAAGAAGAAGCAAAAGTTTGAAAAGCCAACAAGTTTTTTCTAATTGGAAATTCATCTCTGTAAATTTGAACACAAAAATTGACGGCACCATTACATGTACATAACAAATAAAAACACATTAAAACTTAATGAAATAAAATATAGAAGGGATATAAAATTTGTGGTACAATTTTGATTAAAAATTGAGAAGCATACATGGGTCAAAAAGATTTCAAGTTTTCCTTGGATCAATTTGATCATAATTTAATAATTTCCATTAAAAGATAATAGTAATCAGAAAAATCAATATCAAAAGCCAAAAGAAAAAGACAAAAAGGATTATGAGATGTAAAAATCAAGAGAGTAAGTTTCCTTAAAGAAATAAAATGAATAATTACTAGAGATTATCATTTATAGGCAAATTAATTCTAACAAATATCTCAAATTGGTCATATACTTAAGTATATGCACAAGCAAATACAGATCTAAAACAAATAAAAATAATAAAATCTTTGAAAAAATTATAAGAAGAGGAGAAAGTCTTATCTGAAGTGAAGCTTTAGAGCAAGAATAACGAAGTATGGTAATTTCTTTATACGTAAATGAATTTCCACATTTGAAAGAGATCAATCCCAACCAGAAAATAAATAAGAATAGAAAAGATAAAATAAAAATTAGAAGTAGCCAATAGCAAAAATCAAGGAAAAAGAACAGACAAGAAAAAGAAACACACCATAAAAGGGATGAACATACTAATCAGAAACGTAAAAGAGCAATTTTAGCACATATTAGAACTATTGATTTGCTGTCCAAATGTTTGTCAAACCATTTATGTTCTTTTGAATTGGTTAAGAAGATGAAAATCTAGTCTTGATATGAAGTATTATAAGCCAAAAAAATGAAAGTTTATAAGAGAGAAAATAGCAATAATTCATGGAAAAAGGAAAAGGAACAATAAAAGATAGGGAGAAGGTTAGTTGCATTAGAAAAAGAAAAAAGAAATGAGGAAGGGTTATCGACTAGAAAAAAAAAAAAAAAAGAAAAAAGAGAAAAAGATAAAGTAAATAGAGAGAAATGTGGCGGCAGAAGAAGCAGAAAGAGAGGAGAGGAAATAGTGTTTTATACCTTTGTTTAAGAGACTAAAAGACTAAATAACCCTTCTCTTTATAAAAATGAAGGAATTTTAGAAAGGGTAAAATAAGGAATTCATAGAAAATAGTTTTTTTTTTGAAGTAAAAAGTTTCTTTAAGTACCGATTTATACGAAAATTTTCTCTCTATTTTTTTAGCTCAAAAGTCCTTTTAATCATTGGAAATTTATATTATGAAGCATCAAACTTATTTAATAAAATTTAAATATGATAAAGATAAATTATGGTGGCAAATAAAAATGATTGAATAATTTGTAAGGTATCCCAGAATATGAAATAAAGTGAGAAAAAAAAGAAATTTAAAATTATATTAATATCAACATCAATGTCTTGTTATCGAAATGATTTTAATAAATATAATGTCTTAATTTTGCATTATTCATTTCTTAGTTAGGTATTACTCTTACAAATTTCTATGACCATAAGAAATAGGATTTCAAGAATAAAAAAATTAAATCGTTGATTAATATTATAATAAAAATACTCAAGCCTTCTAAATAAAAATTAAAAATGAGAAATGGTAAAGAAATTAAAAGATGAGAAAATTGCATACGAAGATTAGTAATAAAATTTTTGAGCTCGATTCTTTTTTTATATTTAAAAAAATCATAAATCGTGAAAAAAAAATATTAAACTATATAAAGTCTTAAATATCATTATTTAAATTATTATATGTGTAAATACTTTTACAATTTAAAATTTAACTAGTTTAAAAAAAATTAAGCAAATTAAAAACATATTTACATCATAAACAAACATGATATTACAAAAATGACAGGGTGCCTTACACTTTCCTTGTTCTAAAATAACCATGAACTCATAATTGTAGACCAAAATTTAATATCCAATTGCACTTAAATCAATTAGTGGCAACTATTTTCTTAATACACTTAGGTCCTTATGAATCCTTTTAATACATATATAGTACTAAATGGGGCCCATGGTGCGACACCTATAATAATAATTTAAACCTAAGAAACTCTTGATTTTGTTCACATTCCTAGGCAGCTTCCATTACAAAATAGCCTTTTATCTTACTTAGATCCACTCTAATGCCATCTACAGAAGCAATATGTCCTAAGAAAGATACCTTATTGAGCTAAAATTCACATTTGCTTAGTTTACCATAGAGCTTCTTATCCCTCAAGGTCTATAGATCTAGTATAAGATGTTGCTCATGTTCTTCTTTACTCTTGGAATATATTAATATATCATCACTAAAAACCACCACACATTAATCCAAATAAGGTTTAAAAATTTTGTTCATCAAGTCCATAAATGTTTCTGGAGCATTGGTAAGCCCAAATGGCATTAGCAAAAACTCATTGTGCCCATATCTAGTTTAAAAAGTTTTCATTGGCATATCTATTTATTTAATTCTTAGCTGATAATACCTAATCTAAGGTCAATTTTTGAGAAAACGCTCACTCCCTAAAGCTAGTTAAATAAATTATCAATGTCAATTAATGGGTATTTATTCTTGATCGCCACCTTATTCAGCTACCTATAGTCCACACATAATTGTAGGAACCATATTTCTTCTTTACAAATAGAACCATGCTCCCCATAGGGAAACACTTAGACTAATAAACCCTTTATTGAGTAATTCTTGCAATTATTTCTTCAACACCTTTAATTTTGTGAGAGCCATTATGTATAGTGTTATAGATGTTAATTATGTGCCATAGTGTACCTCAATTCTGAATTCAAGTTCTCATTCTAGTGATAGCCTAAGCAACTCCTTTGGGAAAATATTAGAAAATTTTGACACTATAGGCATTTGGCTAACCTTTATTTTTGCTTTCCTAGTATCAATAACATAAGCCAAATAAGCTTGACATCCCTTCTTTATCATTCACGTAGCTACACCTATTGAAATAACATTAGATAAGAAGTCTGTTCCTTCACCTATTACTTTGACTTTAAACCCCTGAGCTATCTTATATGAAATCCTCCTTTACTTACAATCCTTTTGCATGGTGCTTGGATAACTAGTATATGCCTAGAATCATATCAAACTCCTTGAATGGTAATTCAATGAGGTTTGTCAAAAATTCATGTCCTTGAACTATTAAGGGACATTCTCTTTATATTTTATTAATTACCATTTGCTAACCTATAGGGTTACTGACCATAATGTCTATTTCAAGTTATTTTAATACTAATCCTCTATCTTGTGCTCATGATATGCAAATATACTAGTGTGTAAACCACAGATTAATTAAAGCTAATATAGGTAATTCAGAAAGATAGAATGTATTCACGATCACATCGAGGGATTCTACTTTCTCTCATGCTCGAATGGCATACTAGTAGGCTAGGACTCTTTTCTCAGCTCTTTTACTATCTTAGATTGGACTTTTTGATTATCTCCTACCTTGTCACCTCTATCCCAACTTTCACTTCTAGTAGTTACTGGTGACAAAGCCTGAAATTGGGTAGAGTTTGTGATCCTTTTGAGAAAATCCTTCTGAATGTGATCCCTGGAACCACACTTGAAACATGCCCTTGGTAGTGTTTTCTAACACACACTATTGTGTCTTTTACCATAATTTTCATATCTAGCCAATGCTAGCAGTGGAAATAGGTGCATTGATAGCTTATGTCTATTTTTGTAGACTGACCTGTGATCTTTACCCTAATTTTTGAATATGAGCTTATCTGTATATCTATTGGGTACCCTAATTCCATTCTACCTTTTACTTGCCTCTGGTGTGAAACTAGCTTGGCCTTGAGTGAATGACCTCTTTTTTTGGAAACTTTCTCTTTTCTCTTACAAGAGAAGAGAATTCCTTGATTTTCATAGCTACTATGTGTAATCCAATATCATGACTACGGCATTTTTTCAAATCTCTTGCACCTCTCAATATCAGTAGGCACAATCTCTGTTACATATCAGTTTAATCTAGCAAATTCCTTTTAAATATTCTAAAATGGACATATGTTTCTATTTCAGGTCTAAGAACTCTTATTTCTTCTTCTCTAAATAATTTTTAGTTACGTACTTCTTCTTGAATTCCTTTAAGAAGAACTCACATGTCAACTCTATAGTGTCTTGCATTAAAAAAGTCTCCCACCATTTGAAGGCTTCCTCTTGTAATAAAGATATTGCATAGATCACATTTTCCTTTTGGGTGCACCATAATTGCTAAAGAATTCTTACAATTCTTTCTAACCAATACTTATATGTGGCTAAATCATCATGCTCCAAACTTATGAAATCTATTGCTCTCATTTTTTTACCCACTTTAAATAGGTCTTCTAGAAGGCTTGTAATGGTGGTGGCTATACTAGTGGTAAATGAGCTATTACGACTATTGTAGCCTGTCTGAGCAAATCAACCATTTGTTAAAGTAAGGTGAGTTATACTTGAGCCACCTATCCAGCATCTTTTGGTGTAAAAGATTCAGCCCTTGCAACTGTATTAACTATTGTTGAAGCATGGCTTTTTACCTCCTTTCTACCACCTAGTGGCGTAGATTTGCTCATTGTTAATCTATCCAAAAGAATAACCAATAAGCCTCAAGTAGTGTATATTTATATGATGCATGTTCTTAGATCAAAGGCATTCATATGTAACCTTTATATACCAAGAAATGCCTAAACTTAATCTTATATGACCAAATGTGACATCCCTTACTTAATCCGATCATCGAACCTGAATGAGAAGTGATGCACACACCTGAAGCTCAATTCATTGCAATCTATGTTTTTTAAAATATTTTAACAATTTAAAACTTCTTTAAGCTTTGATTAACATGTAATGTTCCTTAAATTCTCACTTAACCAAAACATAATTAACATGCACTAATTGGGATTATCATCTCAAAATTTGGGCAGCATAATGGCTATCCATTGACACTCGCCTAAATAGTGACCTATAGAAAAATAACACTTCTATATTATAACATTATTACACCATATCTCTTGATCCTTTTAATTATCCCATTCTCTTAACATCCACCATTATTATAATCACATAACACAATCGCATAAAATATCTTATCCATAAGATATACATGTATACATGCATACATATAAGGTACTTAAAAAGTTTACAAAACTATTACATACACTAGTTTAGGCCCATCCTTTAGAATTACACATGAGTGCACTTTTTATATGTTACATCACATAATATGTATAAGAAATTATACCAAAAGATAAAAATGCCTTAATTTACACTGCTCTGTTTAAGGCTGACCTCTGATCCACTATCTACTACCTATGCATTGCAAAATAATGATACACTAAGCATAAAGCTTAGTGGTGTATTTAATAAAATATGCTTAATAACACATGCACAAACATTCATTATGACAGTGCCACTCATGCAAGACAAATATGAAAATTATATAGGCAAGCAAGTGTTTAAGCTCAGTCATGCAAGTTATGCTTGTATCATTATTTTATATCTAAGTTCATGTTCTTAAGTGCTTCTTTTACATTACACAATTAACTTTAATTCGGTTAACTATTTGTTTAGGCCATACTTGACAAACTTAAATCTCAATATTGGATAATGGGATATCAACCATAGAGGTCTCATCAAATGTGTAGTGGCCTATATTTTAGACCTCATCGGTGGCTGCACCAATATAAATACATACACAGTGGCCCTTTTTAGACCTCACCCATTGCTGCACCAACATGAAATATGTATATGGATGTATTAATAGATAAAAATATGTGTAGTGGCACTTTTTAAATAACACCAATACTACACTGGCATGAAATATGTATATGGATGTATCATTAGATAAAAACTTGTGCAGTAGCCCTTTTTGGACCACACCCATTACTGCACTAGAATAAAGTGTGTATATAAGTTAATAGACATAAATAAGTGTAGTGGCCCTTTATAGACCTCACCCACTGTTACACCAACATGGAAAAAGACACCAAATTATTCTAATAGCTACAAAATTCCTTAGTTAACTAGTCAACTTATCCAGTCTAGGTTGTCTAATTTATATAAGGTATCATTATATTTTATTTATTTCCCTACATATTACATAACTCATATACGTTCTTACATTTCTTTTAATCCATATGTAATCATGACCATATAACTCATTTCCTTATCTATGTAACCTTGTTTTTCCTTTCATTATCATAGATTCTCAACATAACAATAATATATGAGGATAAATTAGTTACATACTTTTATTATTCATCTTTTTTCTATATTCTACATATTCAAGTCACATATTTCATTAGACCACTTCCAATACGTCAATTATATTAGCTTCACATTTTCTTATGTTATTGTCCATAATTCATCTTAATTTCATGGTCACATACTTAATTCCATTTAAGTTCATTTATTTGGCCATTTAGCATGTCAGACTCAAAGTGCACATTTAAGTCTATATGCCATTAAATAACTCTATGATTTCTATAAGCCTTCTTTTATGTGATAAACACTTATAATAAACCAATACTTTTATGCATGCATACATACACCATCTCTTTTAGCCACTTAAGAGTAAATGCATAAACATTCAACTTCCAACTTATTCATCATTATATATCTCCCTTAGACACCTAATTAATCATACTTGATCATCACTTTAACTTGTTTATTTCATACATACCCTAATTACTCATACATGGTTACTATACACATGTATACCCCATTTGGCCATGATAAGAGTACACGTAGAACAATTCCATTTTTCTTTAATTTAAATTCAAATCATGTCATAAACATCTAATTAGCTCTAATATGCCATCAATTACACTTTATACATACTTATACCATTAAACACATAAATCAAACATGCATACACACACTTAAATTATTGGATTATGCATATACAAGGTATATTTCATTGTATACACTTACAAATATCACTTTTAGCATTACTTAAAGCTTATAATATCTTCCATTTTCCTTTCCCTTGTGTATCCTCCTTTTTCTTTACAAAAATAATATAAATAATCTTAAAAAATTCAAATAAAATGCTAAGCTATTCTAAAATTGAAATTGAATTAAGAAACACTTAATTGACATTGAATAACATCTTATAAAATATTAGATAGCAAAATAGAACACTTACAAATTTAGGGGTTACTATTCACTCATCCTCTAACCCCTATTTTGACCTTCTTTTTGATTCCTTCCTCTAAATTCTTAATTTAAGGTTTTTATGGAGGTGATTTGAGGTGGAATTGAAGTGAGATGAACTTTATTTGGTTGCTTAAAGAAGAAAAAAAATGGTGGCTTAAGAGCTTGAAGGTGGCATCGGTAATAGAAATGGAAGAAGATGGAGTTTTATTTCATTTATTTAAAAACTATCCCTTATATATTAATGAAATTAAGGGCCTAGATTTTGGCACATATAAATCTAATGGTTAATATAATTCCATGACCTTTTATGTTCTTTTAAAATTAACTCTCCTACTTTAAAGTCTCATTTACTCCCCTTTTTAGTACCATTAATTCAATTAATTTATGACCTAAGTCCTGAGAAAATCATACTAAAAAACTAAGAGAAAGGGAATTAAATATATATTTTAATTCTCATTCAATTTTATAAATTATTTCTTGACCTTAAAAAAATTTCAATTCCATTACCAATGGACTATTTAGAATTTTTAAGCATCAGGTCATTTTGAGCAAAACAAAATATTTTATGGTTCAGCTTACACTAGGTTACTATTCATAATATACTGCTATAAAAATTTTAATTGCATTTTTAACCACCTTAATGACTTCATTTTATATAAAATTTTGCCTAAAATTATTTTATGATTAATACTTCTATTTGATTGTATTAGTGTAACTTGAGTTTTGGGAAACACTATTGACGTCTCAAGAAGAACTATTCATAAACTTGGGATTTTTGGGATGTTACATATCTAAGGTGCTTATTACTTGTAATGCTTGTGAAATAATATTGAAATGAACATAATGAAGAAAAAAAAGAAGTATTAGTTACCTTACTTGGTTATTTATTAGCCCAATGACTTGTAAAACTTCTAAAGGTTACTTTAAGTATGAAAACCAAATTAATAATGGTGATAGCCCATACGATTAGGGTACTATAGTGCCTCTCTAGGTTGTTGCAGCCACTATAAGGTCTAATGGGGCCACTACACATACCTAGGCTAGTATAGCAGCCAAAAGTATAATAGGGCCATTACACACACTTAGGACACACACTTAGGATAGTGTAGTAGCCGTAAGGTCCAATAAGGACACTACACATACCTAAGCTAGTACAACTGCTATAAGTTTTAATGGGGCTATTGCACATACCTAGGTTGGTGTAGTAACCTTAAGGCCTGGTATGGCCACTACAAATTTATAGCCTCTATGGTTAAATAGTCTCATTATCTCGTTTTTGGCATACGTCTCTTAAGTATGGGCAAAACAAAAGTATAATAAGCTTAAAGAAGATTAAGGCATAGAAATTATAAACATATAAACAACTCATATAATAATGTATCTTATACATGATAGTTATTGATGCTGATATGAGTTATGATATTTAGCTTGTATACTCATGTATGACTTCTTCATGTTATGTATGTTATTATTTATACTATGATCATCAAGAATGCATCATGCATAAGGATGTGTATACATGCTTTATTGAATGCACCATTAAGCTCCAAGCTTAGCACATCATTTTTTTTATAATGCGTAAGTCAATAAACATATTAAAGCTAAAGCCTCATTTACAATAAAACGATTAAGAGAAGTTTTTCTTTTGGTATTTCTCTTATATATATTATGGGATGTATCATGATAAGGGCACTTATATGTTGTACAAGGGATTGGGCCTAGACTTGTATTTAAAGTGTTTTGTAACTTTTTCAAAATAAGTTTACTTGGATGAAAGTGTCACGCCCTAACTTTCAATTTGATTTTTCACAAGCATAGAATGGGAATTAGAAGAAAAAATGGGAAATAAGATGGATGTATGGATTGAGTAGAGTCAGTTGGTGTGAACTACGAAGCGAAAAATGATTAAAGGGTAAAATAGTAATTTTATTGAGATGCTAAGGGCAAAATGGGAAATCCACTATTCATGGTCCAAAAAAAGAGAGAGACACATATGAGTAATGAGAAAGTGACATGTGGCTTGGTAATGATGAGAAAATGTGAGAAAAATGAGGTTAGGTAGTAAGTCTCAGTGAATAATGATAATCGAGTTGTGAATAGTGCTTTCAGGCCATATGGAGTTAACCCAAATAAAAAATTAGTATTAATTATAAGATACATTATGATAAAATTTAAGGAGCATTTGACGTCATATAAGGGGTTAAAAATCGAAAATCAAACCTAGGTTTATAGTGTAATGTGAATACTAAACCATTAAGAGCATAAAAGAAAAATTCAAAAACGTGCTCAAAAAATTTTAAAAGTGGCACATCTTGATGGTAAAAATTTTTGAGAGATCTAAAAATCATGGTGTTGGAATTTTTTGAACATGTGAGCTATTAGAAAAAAAAATTTATGAAATAAATTCAATTAAATGTGTATATTTATGGAAATATGGAAAATGGTTAGCCATTGGATTAAATAGTATCATGATAAATCCTGGCCATCCAAGTGGAAACAAGTGATTAATGAGTTGTAAATGATTAAATGATATTTTTAAGGATAATACACTGAAAAATATTAGCCATTTATGTGTAAATGTTGATTTTTAATCCTAACCTTTCATTTTCCATATAAATACATAAATATTAATTAAATATTCATTTGTTTCTAGCCTATACATGTCTCTCCTCTCCTTTTCATGGCTGAATTTCGTTTTTCCCTTGCTCCACCATTTCTACACCTTCATTTTACCAAATAATTAGTAAATAATACATAAGAAAGGTCATTCTTTTAGCCTAAAACATTAGCCCTTCTAAATTGGTTGGAAAGAGATGAATTTTGGCGGATGAAAATAGATAAAAGATGGATGTTTTTGGTGACTCCAAAGTTGGTAAGTTGATCTCAAACCAAGTGATTTTTATGAAGTTATTTGAGGTGTAGAAATGGATTTCTAAAATTATATGTTAAAGTTTTATGTGTAATAATATTTTGATGGCTTTTATGTGAGGAAACAAATTATGGACATGGTGAGAATTATGAGATGGGATGATAAGAAGTGGAATTAAAGAAAAGAGAAGCGAGCTTAAATGGACTTAAGCTTAAAAGGTATGTTTATTCATTATTTATGTATTTTTAAGTTAATGTATATTATGAAAATTGCTTAGCTAGTATAATTTAGGTGTTCTTATTAAAACTAATGCATGGAATCATGAACATAGCTTAGGAAATAATGTTAAGATGATTAAAATTATAAAATTTATGAATGTGGCATGAATTCTCTCTTAAGCCGAAACAAATGTATGGATTAGGTGAAATGAAATTGTGATGCTAAATCATTATTATTACTATAAGATTAATATAAATACTTAGTTGATGTTTAATTTGCATAAGGTTAAGATTAAACAATTGTATATGTAAAATTAGTGAAAAGTAGATAACATATAGTATATAACTAGAAAAATAGGCAAGAGAATTAGATATTTAAAAATCTATTTAAATGGCCGAAATTATAAAAGTATAACTAATAGAAATTATGCAGAAATAAATATGTAAAATTATTATATTGACATAATTAAATAAGAGGAAAAAATAAATAAAATGAATACTTTGTTAATTAGAGTGATATATAGGACATAAAACATGTTTGTATATGCACAAATATGTTGTCAAATAAAGAATTATGTATATAAACACATATCTATAACCAAATAAAGGATATATGTAACATAAAAAGTATGTGTATTATCAAAAGATAAGAATTAATTACATGAGAAAAGGAAGAATAAAACATGTGTATGATTAAGAATGAAATTTATACATGACAAAAAAAATATATGTATATGTAATGCCCGAAAAATCTCAGTGTTATGCATAGTACTTCCTAGGATATGAATAGTATTTTTTGAGGTTAGGTCACACTAATCTTACTGAATGTAAGCATTAATCATAACATAATTTTTAGTGAATTGAAGTGAAAATGAAGTCGCTTAAATGATTAAAATGACAGTTAATTTTTATGGCAGTGTCACGTGAATAGTGACCTAGTTTTAACTGAATCGTAAAATATTCAAATTTTGCTCAAAAAATTTTGAGATTAATACAACCATATATTCAAATATTTTAAAGCTGTATTGGCACTGGAATTGGAATTTTTGGACATTAGAAAGTATTTTTACTAAATTGGGTAAAGATAAAAAGTTATGTTTTAGCTGAGTTTTTGAGGTTTTCAAGTTTGGGTTTTTAGAAGCATATGGGGTGTGATTTAAATGAAATTTTAAGAGTTATTTAAAGGAAAAAATGGGGTCTCAGGTTTCAAGGAAAATAGAATTTCTTTTAAATCCACATAAGTATATAAGGGTCAAAGTGAGAAATAAAAAGTCAAAGTGGGAATAGTTGTTATCTACCTCCGCCTCCTTCACTATTCATAGCTAAAACACCCATGGGGAGGAAAACCTCCATTTTTCTTTCTTCATTCCTCCATTTGACACCTATTTAAGCCATCTAAAGATAGAGTTAGCCTCTCTATAGCCTCTAGACACCAATTTTAGCAAGAGGTCATAAAAAAACCAAAGGAAATTTATGGTTTTGGGTTAAAGTGAATAGTAACCTCATTTTGATCGAGTAAGTTTTTTTGAGCTCTAACATTTTTCCATGTTCCCTAGGTGTCTAAGAGCATGTTTAGGTAGTCAGTTTTGATTTTTAAAGCTCGTATGATTTTATACGAATTTTTACAAAATGAATATGTGTTGTGTAGTTGAGCAGGGTGACAAACAAAAAGATAAAGGGAAAGAGAAGGCAAAAACAAGCCTCATGAGCATATTTTGACTCAATAAGTAAGTGTAATTAAAGTAAATTGTTGATTATGTGCATGCCCTAAGTGTTGAAATATGTGTATGGTTATAGATAATTAATGTGCAAGGTAATTGTTGATTATGATATGAGTGTGTTATTATGCTTGATTGATGAACAAAGTGATGGTTTTAGTGTGAATTCCCTATGGACAAATAATGTTCTTTTGTGTTATGGAATGTTGTATGTTATGTGTTATAATGGAGAAAAATGTTGGATCAATTTGAGCATGATATACATTATGTAGTTCATATGAGATGACATAGCATGATGAATATGTAAAAAATAAATGATTTAAGTGAGTATTATGTTATGGCTAAAAATGCATGAAAGATGTGTGTAAATGCATATTGAACCATTATGCAAGTTTACATGTTATTTACATTTGTATGATGCTAATGATTATGCTATGTGCATGAATGTTGAATAAATGACCTAGGTGTGTAAAGCATGTATGTGACCAAAAGGTGGAACCTATTGGTTAGGAAATGTAGAGTTTATGAATTTATGAAAATGAGGTTATGAATGATTAAAATGAGCTTAATTGAGTTGATATCGGTAAATATGTATGTATTATGTGAAAGGAGATGCATTAGGTTTAAGCTTATACTAGGGTCAAAATTTGCATGTTAAGGTATGCTCAAGTTATATTTTGGTATTGATTATGGAATTTTAATATGTTAAAATAGTTATGCAAGTGCTCTTTAAAGAGATAGTGTGGCCAAAATTGTAACTTATGAAAAATCCCAGTATTATAAATAGTACTTCCTAAGACATGAATAGTATTTTTCTAAGGCCAGGGGCACTAATTTTATTGAATGGAAGTATTAATCGTAACATAATTTTGAGTGAAATTTAAAGTCAAAACAAAGTTGTTTAGATGGTAAAAAGCACCAATTAAGTTTTATGGCAGTGTCACATGAATAGTGACCTAGTTTTAGCTGAATCGTAAAATATTCAAAAATTGCTTAAAAAATTTTGAAATTTATATAACTTGATATTTAAAAATTCTAAATAGTCCAATGGCACTGGAATTAGAATTTTTGAATTTCGGAAACTATTTTTACTAAAATCAAGTTATGTAAAATAATAGCATTTTATTTAATTTTTCTCATTTTTTGAGCTTTGGTTTTTAGAGGGTTTTAGAGCATGATTTATATGATTTAAGGGATATTTAATTGAGATTATTTAAGATAAAAAGGGGAGGAAAAGAGAGATAAAGAGGCGAATTAAATGATTTATTCTTAACATAATTATATAAGTCAAAGTTGGATTATTTTGGTCAAATATGGAATAGTATCTTCTTTAACCTTTCCCCTCTCTCCCTCTCTTTAGGCCAATGGCCTCTCCTATTAGAAACCTTTAGAGTTTCTTTTGTTCTTCTCTTTCAAGTCCTTAATTCACTCAATTAAACCCTAAATCTAAGCCTCTACTACCTCTATGCACTGTTGGAAGCAAGAAAATTGAGAAAAATGGAAAGATTTGCTCGATTTTACATCTCAATAACTAGTAACCTTTTTTGATCAAGTAAGTTTTTTCAAGCTCTAATATTTTTCTCATGTTCCTCGAGTGCCTAAGAGAGTTTCTATGTGGTCAATTTTCAGTTTTAACATTTGTATGATTTTATATGAAATTTTACGAAATAAATATGTGTTTCACAGTGAAGTAAGGCAATAAATGAAAAGATAAAGGGAAAGAAAAGGTGCAGTCGAGCCTTGTGAGCATGTTTTGACTCAATTTGTAAGTGTAATCGATGTAAAATGCTTCAACTATGTAGCTTTAAGTGAAAGTTTGTGTATGTGTATTTATGTCTATACGAATAAATGTTATGATTTATTGTTAATGCCATTGATTTCATGTCTTTTAATGGATGGATTATAATCAAAACAATGTTTCATGTGGATAATGATGTATACCTGAATAAACCATTATATGTGTCTTGATGATATTGTGGTTAATATAGGCTTATTGGTATCATAATGCTTAAATATCATAATGTTATGCATTTTGAGGTTTTATAGATGTGTTATGGCATAATGATCATAGGAAGAAGTATGCTATAAGTGTTTTAACATGGTGGCCAAATGACTGCATGAGTTTTTTTTTTTGGGCATGTTTTGGTCTTTATATGCATATGGCATGATGTGCGCTTATAAAGATAGGTTAATTATGTTATGTTGTGTCTTTGTTCATGTTATTATGATAAAGAGTTATATATGGTCATTTTGAGGTTTAAGATCTTTATGGTTAAAATACATAGATGATGGTTCTTAAATGATCATTTACCTTACTTAGGCTACATTGCAAGCAATAAGGCTTAAATTAAGAAATATGAGTAGTATGATGTTAAACACTAAAATGAAGTATGGATCTTTTGGTTTCTTTAGGCTGAAACCTATGAGGGGTTATATTGTGGTGTTACATTATGATTATATGCATTAATGTTAATTATATTAAGTATGGCATGCCATTTGGCCTAAATTATGCTAAGTGTGGATAATTAATATGTATGTAATTGCCAATGTTAATATTGCCTATTTTTGATATGACATGTTATGTGATTCTTTTAAATGCATTCTAATAAACATTCATGATGTTATAATGGATAATAAAAATTTTATAAGCTTGTTTAAGCCAACATAAGAGGGTGAAATCAAATAAATATAATTAATAGCCTATTTGAGTAAAATAACCTAGTTGGATAGGTTAACCAATCAACTAGCCTTTTTAGCAGCTACTAGGGTATATTTGTGCCTTTATTATATTTGGTCGATAGGCCTATGCTATATGTTGACCTTTGGGTTTATGTTATATTAGTCTTTGAACCTATGTTGGTAGATGAGCCTTGGTTTTATAAATGGTCGTAATGGCCATATGTATGTTATGTTCAGTCCTTGGACTTATGTTATCTTTAGTTTATGGACCTATGCTATGCTCAGTTGATGAGCTTATGTTATACTCAGTCTTTGGACTTACATTAGTAGGTGGCCTTCGAGTCATATGAAGGTTGTATTGGCATTTACCCTTATTATTCGTAGGATTTTTGTTTTCTTTGAGATAGGTAGTTATACAAAGATAATAAGGAACTTAACATAAGGAATTACATAATTTGCATATAATTTAACTTATACATCATATTATGATATGTTTTAATGGTATAAACTCTTATTGCACACTTGTATATACTATAATGTCTATATGATTCTTGTATGCTACTATGCTTATAAGATAATACAATTATGCATGCATGTATAAATATGGAATAGCAAGTTATATTGATTATAGCACTAAGTTATTGCTTAGCGCATTGTATTTTTCTTTTGAGATGCATGGGTTTAAGAAGGACAGTTTAAGCTAAAGCCTTAGTACGACAAGATTCTC
>CANXYI010931105.1:0-10726 GCA_948208565.1 Hura crepitans | reverse complement strand
GGGACTTCTTTCTGCAAGAAAAAAAAACCTAAAAACCTAAATATAAATACTTCCCTCTAAACAAAAAGAAGGGAGGTTGAAAAATACATCTTTTTGATCACGCGAAAAATATGTTGGAGCATCTAGAAAATTGTCAGGCATTCATCTAAAGACAATCTGAATTATCCTCTCAAAAACCTTGATACCTTCATGCTATTACTTGAAGAGAACTCTTATTCAGGTAATGTCTGAGGTCTATTGTTTATTTAATGTTGTTTTATAATCATATGATCTCTAAAAATTGACATATAAGTGAGGTGATACTTTGTTATCCCCACTTTAAATCATAATGAGTAAGCCATTGTAGTGAACGCTATAATGAAGAATTGATTTTCACGATCACATTAAGCATATTATGTTGTGTTAATAAGCATTAAATGAATCTAATTGTAAGCATGTTAAGGTCCGCACGTACCTAGATCCCTTAGGCATAAACATGGTAAAGTCTGCACGGACTTATTTTCCTCATGAAAACATGACAAGTTGGTCCACACGGACCCATATCTAGTGAGCGTGGTTCTATATTTTGAGTATCTTGTTATATGCTAATTGATAATTGTAAGTTATTTTGCTTGTATGTCGGCATCATGTGTGAAAGTATGTATATATATGTAAGGGATTGTTAAGTGGTCTGCACGAACTCCCTGTCATAAGGGCTGTAGTCCGCAAGGACCTAGAGGTGATGAATTGTATTATAGTCCTTTAAGCTTTGCCTTATTTATATAATCAAATGTTCCTGATCTATATATCTTAAATGTGTTTATATTTTGTTTATTATACGTTAATATTCATATGACCTTGATTTAATGTCGTTTGACTATTTTGTCCTTTGAGTTATTGACTAGATTTGCTTGCTGGACCAAGAGTTGGGACGGACATGACCCTTTATTCGAGATAGTCCGAACGAACTAAGAATAGCCCTCCATAAAGTCCATGTGGACCAAGTGACATAGAAGTGGGACCATTTTTACTGCTTTATTATGTTCCTTTTAGTTATGTACCTATTATGTATTTTAGCTTATTTTTGGTTTGTAATAGATAGTTAATAACTTAATTTACATGTTAAACCTTAACCTCATATCAAAATAGTTTTCTCTATAATTAATTGGTGTTTTCTAATAAAATGGATTTAAGTTTTCCATAATTAAAAGTCACATGAAAAATGTACTTCAATAAAGACTAATCTCCTAAAGATGGGAGTTGGGCAATTTCTGTAAATTCCTATAAAATTATGGGTAGTTGTCAGGTCAAATAACAACTAATCAATAACCCATTTTCAAGATGTACAAATATGTTTGTCATATTCTTTAAATATCGCAATTTAGTTCTTTTGTTTGAAAAAGTGATATGATTAAATTAAAAATAATACATGCTTGATTGATAAGGGACTGATAAATATTACAATATACATAGACGATAAATTATAAGGGCATAAATAAGATTTGAAATTTTAAACTCCTCTAGTATAGAAAATCAGAGGTCCTAGTGCAGAGGCCAAGTGGCAACTCCACTAACCACTCTCGTCCCCAATAAAACATTATAATCTTTATGCATGCATTCCAATAATAGACATGTTACTTAACATTTATACATTTTTCCATGTCTGTGTTGTTTTCAATTAGTTATTTTAGGTCGTTATCTTACTATAGCTTACGTGTACTCATTTTATGCCACTTACATGTCTTAGATTACTATGTGTGATTATAATTAATTCATTTCACATTTACATGCCATTATTAAGTTGTGTATTTATTAACCAATTTATTCATTATATCTATGTAAGGTTATATTAACTCATAACTATTCATCTATTTATTTCATATTCTTTTATCACATTTTCATCAATTCCATTTCTATCTAATATTTGGAAGACATATATCCAAATACTAGATATCGGGATCATGTTGTGCAATAACCCATATTTTGGGCCTTATTGCTATAGCACTAGCATGTCACATCAGTATAATATAAAATGGTTATGTTGAACCTCTAATGGCTGCACTTACTTTAGATTATATGTATTGGTTTTATTGGAACTCCTGGTGGCTGCACTCACATTATGATTAATATCATCAATATATTCAACATATAGGTGAACAGCGGTCCTACTAAACCTCTTAATGGCTGCACCCACATAAGAATACATGAAGTTGTTCTATTGAACCTCCCCGCAATTTCACCCATATTATATAATCAAGTGAAATCAAATATCAATATCAATGACACCGAAGTGTCTTACTAGCTATTATATCCCCTAATTGACTTGTCAACCTATCCAACAGATTGACTAACATATATAGGCTATCTACATCTCATTTTCATTGCAAAATATTTTTTTACCTCATGTACACTTTCCTCACATCATTTCTATTCCCCATTTCATAGTCCAATTAAATATGTATCATTATTGTTCATTATAATATTTTTCTACATCAAGTAATCACTTTATACCATCCATTCATTATATCATTCCCAATATTTCATTTCACATTCTCAATCTATATTACAATACCCATTGTCATGCTATTTCTTTAGTCAACATCTTATCAACCAATCAATGCTTATTACCTTATACATTACATTAGTGTACATATAATTGTACTTATTACACCAAGGTATCTTACACATTACATAACAATTCTACATTTCATGCCACATTTTCAATGATGCACAAATATATCAATACACATATTCTATGCTCTATATATAAATGCATTTTAGCTCATTCTACCTCAATTATGTAAATTACATAACAATTACTTAAATTCCAACTATGTCCCTAAATTTCCATACAACACATATTTTTCCATGTTCCCTATTTAGCACATTTTCACTCTATTTTCCATTCATATTAGTCCATTTGCACACCTTAGATCCTAATGTACCTCTAACATCAATTTATGGTTATTCTAACCCCTAAAATCAAATAAATCATAAATGACACCTATCATGTAAATTATGGAAATCACATTTATAAGCACATATTTTATTGAATACACTTAAAGAGAGGTTATTCAAAGTCTCAGATGTGATTCTATAGTTTCTCTTTGCCCTTGTTTTTATCCTCCAAGTTCTCTAAATTCCATATTATAAAATTAAGTAGAAAAATTCATATAAAAATATATGCAACTCTAAATTTGAAAATAAAATTGAAACCATTATCTAGAGCACCCTAGTTACCTAGAAAAATGATCGGGGCTCAAATTAGAGTGTGATGTGATTTAGGGGTTCAAAACCCTAAACCATCAGAAGATTTTTTTAACCTCTAAATGGTCTTTTCATGCAAAATTAAGCCCAAAATCAAGTTCTAGAGGTTATGTAGATTAATTTTGGAGTAAAAAGTATGGGATTTGGTGGAGGGATGAGAGAGAAATAAAGTAAAATAGGGGTAGAGAGAAAAAACACTAAAGGCATTGGTCATGGTGGTGTGGGCGAGGAGGAGAGGTGTTTTGGATCCCATACACATGCACACACATCACATTATTTATATTAAGATGTTAAATGGCACGATTTTGCCACATGGTCATCCAACGATCCATATTAATTCTATTTATGTTTTAAGCTTCAAAATGTAGTTTTAATATTAGAGGCCTCTAAAATTATTGCTTTTAGTGTCAAAAATTATGGGAATTCTTAATTAAAGGACCCATAAAATCTCAAAGGCAAATTCTAATGGGAACTTGGTTAACCATTCACTCGCGTATTCAAAAAATTTTTATTAAATATCAATTCATGCTAGAAAATTCCAATTCCACCACCATTGAACTATTTAAAATTTTTGACAATTAGAACATGCTATTTTCAAGTTAGTCTATGCACATCATGACCATTTTTCAACTCAATGTAAACTTAAGTCACTATTCACTAGATATCTAAAAAAAATTTTTATTAGTTTAGTGGCTAGTGGAAATAACTTCATTTTTATCATTATTTTATCCATCATAGTTCAATGACTAGTACTCCCCTCTGGCCACCTTTGTGTGACCTAGTTACTTAGGAAACACTATTCATGCCTTGAGAAAGTACTAATCATAAAACCAAGATTTTCAGGCATTACCCAACCTCTATAAATTTTACACCAATGGATTACTTATTGATATGTTGGTGCAGGTGTAGCTGCCATTGAGGTCCATGAGGGCCACTGTAGACATGTTATACTATGCTCGTGTTATTTTATGATGAGTACAACTATTAAGGTCCAAAATGTGTATATGTGCACTCCTTTTTAAGATAGCAGTAGCTGGCGAGGTTTTAGATGAGAACCCTTGCACACTAATCATGTGATATGATAGATAGAGTTATCAAGGCCTAAAATGCAGGCCATCACACACATTTGGATCTTATTATCCAATATTTGGTCATGATCTCTCATGTATAGGCTGAAAGATTAAGTAACTAAAGTAAAAGGTGTTCATTTAAACTAAGTTAATTATTAAATGAAAAAAGAATGTCACAATTCAGTTAATTTAACTTAATTAAAAGTGGAATGTTATATGATACAAATATAGTAAACATAAGTTGTGAATGGCAAAGGTAAAACATGTGTTAATGAGTATTGATTGTATATTTTAGTATTTAATACTATATGTGTTCCATGATTGAATGTGCTTGGCATGTATAGTGTGTTTGTTTGATGCATTTCCATATATGTATAATGCATGTTTCATTGAATTCAATGCTAAGTTCATGTTTAGCATATTAGTTTTTCGATGCATAGGTTGTAGACATTTCATGCCGCTTAGCCTCGCCATAGTAGTGTAACAGCTTAACCATTGAGTTTGGGGATAAATTTATTTTGTCTATTTTGATATGATATAATAGGTATAGTGGTACTCATTTATAGGAAATGAGTTGGCTTGACTAATGTTTTCTGAACTATAGTCATGTATTGTGTTATTATCCTTAAATATATTTTGATTAATGATTAATATGTGAAATGTGTGCTTCCATGTGAAGAGTTATCAATGCATATACATGTATGAAAAATGTATGCTTGTATGTGAGGAGATACTACTGATGTCTTATGATCTAAATGGCTATTGAGTGTTTATGGTAGACCTTATGATGATGGATTAAGGTTATTATGCTGCCAAATTTTCATTAAAAAGGATACCATAATTAATTGGATAAAAAGGCTTAAAAGTTTAGTTAAGTAAGCTTATATTTTAAGAAAGATTTGAAGAGGATAAGGTAGTTCATATCATCTCTTATTCAAGTCTGATAATTGATTAGGTAAGGGGTGTTAAAATAAAAACTTCTCATTTCCAACTATTCCTCACATACACATACATTTAATGATTTTATCACATTATGTAATTCCCCAAGACAATTGGCAAATTTAATTATGTTAATAATTTTAATAATGGCATAATTGCAAATTTTGCTAATTGTTAAAAGAGATCAAAATGCATATGTTAAAGGACTAAAAGCATTTTTTGTAACACCTTTCCCTTGACCCTAATAGCTGGATCTGAACTAGGGATGCCACATAAAAACATAACCTATATAATATTTGTTTGCATCACAACATATCATATCATAAGACATATCACAATATTCAAGTCCCGTTATATTTAAATATGAGTGCCAACTACTTATAATATTACATCACACTATATAAACAAAAATATACTAAAAACACTTATGAATAACTACTTTACACTATAATGCTATTGTCAAGGCTAGCTATGGCAATTTATATACTACCTACACATCAAAAAATATGATGCACTAAGTATAAAGATTAGTGGTATATTCAACAAAATATGCATACACATATATTCACACTAACATATATTAACCATGCAATGCCATGCAATCATAACAAAATGAATGCACACATAATGAAATACATAATGTTACCTATATATACTTGTAACTCTGCCTTAATCTAGTTGTATCATATACATTCTTAGTTCACATTTATCAAGAATTTTATACATTTTATAGTACACATATTTTGCCATTACTTAGTTAACAAACTAGCCAAATAGCCCTTATCTAATGAACATGAATCCTAATACTAAACATTATGATAATAGTGTGCAGTGGCCTAATGACTATAGCACTAGCATGATGGATTATCATAAATGTGTAGTGATTCTTTTTAATCCCCTTGTGACTGTACTTGCATGAAATTATGTGCAATGGTTCCATAGGACCTATCGGTGGCTACACCAATATAAATAATCATGATATGTCAATGTGTAATGGATTTTAACAATATAAGATATGTCTATATACAATGGCCCAAATGAACCTAACAGTGGCCACAACTACAAAAAAAATAATAATAACAAACATCTAGCAATTGCTAATTCCCTAATTGACCAATCAATCTATCCAGTAGGTTGTCTGATACATATTTCTCATTTAATGCCTCATGTTCCACATTCAAAGTTCACATTATGATTACACATATATTACAACTTACTTTTCATCACATCATACACACAACCTATACATGTGCACACAATAATGCATGCACACAACAATGCATACACATAACACAAATAAAATGTACCACATTTCCAACATAATGCATTCTTTTCCATAAAAAATTATTCTAACATGATTATTTATCCCAATGTAGATTAATTATACACATTTTACCTGTAATGTCCAAAATTACCATTTTGCCCTTTTTACACATAACATTCGATTAAGTGTAAATTTTATCCATATGCTAATTTTATCATCATTTCTTCATTGTTTTCACTTATTTGGCATATATTAAACCTTATTATACCATTAAAATTATTTTAGGACCATTTAAACTACTAAACTTATAACTTCAATAAAAGGTATGCAAACTAAAAATGTACAAAAATGCAAAGTGTACATATATTTTATTGAATACACTTATAAAGTGATTTCTCGGTGTCCTAAATATCACTTTATAGCTTTCTCTTTGCCTTAGGTTGCTTTCCTTCCTCTTTCACTAAGTTTAATAATAGGTAATTGGTTAGAAAAAATCATAGAAAAATCTACACAAATCAAAACTCAAAAAAAAAACCCTATTGCAATTTTGAGCATTTGTAATACCATAGAAAAATATTAACACCCTAAAAATATGCTTATATTGCTTTCATTTTTCAAAACCCTAACTTTGAAATTTTTCTTTTTTCACAAAAACTCCCTTTTCTCACAAAATAAATAATAAAATAAGAAACTAGATGCAACGAGGATCAATTTGAGTATAATATTCAGAGGTTTTGATTGGATTTTTGTGGTGTTTGAATGAAAAATAGGGGCAGGGATTCTCTTGGTTTTATCATTTGCCACACTTGAGAATGTAAGAAGATGAAGTTGTGTTTTGGTGCTGTGCACATACATGAAATCACTTATTTATATTAAACACATGAATAACCACGATTAAACCATTTAATGATCCAACGGTTAGTTTTTTTCCTAGTTTTATTTTAATCTTTAAAAATTTATTCTCAAACTTTCTAATCACAAAAATTTTTTCTTAAGACAACAAAAATTCTAGAATTTTACAATTAAGGGACTCCTCAAAGTTTGTGCCAAAAGCCAAAGGAAACATTTTTAACTTCTCAATTGTGTGAGCAAGAAATTCAAAAGCAATACTTATCAATATCAAAAAATTATGATTTCTTCACCATTAAACTAGTAAGAAATTTTGACCTTTGTCTTATGTTATTTATGGGTTAGTTTGAGCACATCCTAACCTTTTTATATCACAGCTCAAACTAAAAGCACATACCATTAGATATCGACATAAAAAAATTTTCTAGCTCATTGGCTACTTCTAATTCTTTTGTTTCATGCCTTATTTTGCCTTTTGAAGTTTCTTGACTAGTACCCCCCTCTAGGTTACTTAACTAGGATCCACTACTTGAGAACCCTAATCAAAACCTGAAAAGTACTATTTATGAACTAAAGTTTTATGGGCATTGTAATTCTTCCCCTCTTTAAGAAATTTAATCCTCGAAATTTACCTAGTTTAAAAAGATTTGGATATTGCTCCTTCATCTATTGCTTACTTTCCTAAGTTACTTCTTATGAGCTGTGATGCCTCTATAACACCTTCACTAATGGCATTACTTTATTACATATTTTTTGACTTCAAGTGCAAAAATATGAATTGGCCCTTCTTTGAATGAGAGATCTAGTTGTACTTTTACTTCTTCTATTGCTATCATATGAGAAGGATCAGATTTACATCGCCTTAGCATGGAAACATGAGAAATATTATGAATCTAAGGTAACTCTAGTAGTAATGCTAATCGATATGCCAATAGTTCCACACTTTCTATTATCTCATATAGTACAATGAATCTTGGACTCAACTTGCCCTTCTTGCCAAATCTAAGTACCGTCTTCTAAGGTAACACTTTAAGAAAAACTTTATCTCTTACTTCATATTCTATCAATTTTCTTTTCAAATCTACATATGATTTATGCCAGTCAAGAGTTGCTTTCAATCAATCTCCAATAATCTTGAGATTTTATTCTGTGTCTTTTATCAAATCTAGTCCCATTAGCTTATTTTCACCCACTTCACTCCAATATAATGGAATTTCTGCAATTTTTCCATGTAAAGCTTCATACGATGCCATTCCCAAACTTGCTTGATAACTATTATTTTATGCAAATTTTGATAATGATAGGTACTAATCATAATTACCTTTGAAATCAATAGCATAACTCCTTAGTATATCTTTAAGCACCCAAATAACCCACTCTGATTAGCCATTTGTTTGTATAGGAAAGGTAGTACTGAATGTAAGCCGAGTACCTAAAGCATTATATAACTTTTTCCAAAATCTTGACATGAATCTCAGGTCTCTATCTGATATGATGGATATTGGTAATCCATGTGACCTCAAAATCTCATCTATGAATAGTTAATTAAGTTTCTCTAATGAATAATCCATTAGGATTGGAATGAAGTGTGTTGCCTTTCTCAATCTATCCATAATTACCAATACTACATCGCATTTGCTCCTAGTCATAGGTAATCCAACCATAAAATCCATTATAACTCTCTCCTATTTCCACTTTGGTATTGCTATAGGTTAAAGCAATCTAGAAGGAACCTAGTGTTTTGCTTTCACTTGTTGACAACTAAGGCATCTAGCTACATACTCAGCTACATCTGTCTTCATCCTAGGCCACCAATAATATGGCTTCAAATCAAGATATATTTTTGTGCTCATAGGATGTATGGCATAAGGTTAATTATGAGCTTCCAACAATATTTGTTGCTTGATGTCTTCTAAATTAGGCACACATAACCTATCATGGTAATACAAATAGCCATCTACTTTAATTTCATGCTCAGTAGGCTTCCCCTCTTTAATCAAACTCACTGCATGCATGAGTTCAATATCATCCTTTTGAGCCTCTTTCACCTATTGAATTAAGCTGGGTTTTATTTGTAATTCTACTTAAAAAGTTACATCTTCCTTACTCTACAATCAAACATTCATTTTCTTCAAGGCATATAGAAATCTCAAACTCAATGTATCTATTACCACATTCACCTTTCCTAGATGGTAATCAATCACATAATCATAGTCTTTGATCAATTTTATCCACCTCTATTATCTCAAATTCAATTCCTTTTATGTGGGAAGATATTTCAAACTCTTTGTGATTTGTATATATGTAACATTTCTCACCATAAAGATAATACCTCTATATCTTTAAGGTAAAAACCATAGTAGCTAACTCCAAGTCATGAGTTGGATAATTGTTGTCATGAGGCTTCAACTACTTGGATGCATAAGCCACTACTTTGCCATCCTACATTAACACACACCCAAGTCCATTATGAAAAGCATAACTATAAACAATAAAATCTTTCTTTGACTCTAGTAGTGTAAGGATAGGAGCTTATATTAATATGGCCTTTAATTTATCAAAAATCTCTTGGCATTTGTCATCGCACTCAAATCTCACGTCCTTCCTTAATAATTATGTCATAGGAGCTGAAATAATTGAAAATCATTTTAAAAAACCTCCTATAATATCAAATTAATCCTAAGAAACTCCTAATCTCTATCATATTTCTTAGAGGTTTCCATTCAAATATAGCCTTGATCTTACTTAAATCTACCTTGATTCCTTCAGTTAAAGCAATATCTCCCAAAAATTCTACTTCATCTAACAAAAATTCACACTTGCTCAATTTAGCATAAAGTTATTTCTCTCTCAAAGTCTATAATACTAGCCTAAGATGCTATTCATGATTATCTCTAGTCTAAAAGTACACTAGAATATCATCAATGAACATCACAACAAACTAATCAAAATATAACCTAATTATTTGATTCATCAAATCCATTAACACGGCTGGGGAATTAGTCAGCTCAAAAGGCATCACTAAAAACTCATAATGCCCGTATCTAGTGCAAAAAGCTATTTTAGGCGTATTAGACTCCTTTATCTGAAGTTGATAGTACCTAGATCTAAAGTCAATCTTTGAAAATACACTTACTCCTTTAAGTTGATCAAATAAATAATCAATCATAGGCAGTGGGTATTTATTCTTGATCGCCACTTTATTTAACTACCTCTAGTCAACACAAAGTCTCAAGAAACCATATTTCTTCTTCACAAATAACACTAGCACACCCTATGGTGAAACACTTGGTCTAATAAACCCTTTATTTAATAGCTCCTATAACTATATCTTTAATTCTTTTAATTCTATAGGACC
>CANXYI010931088.1:0-12438 GCA_948208565.1 Hura crepitans | reverse complement strand
ATCTTTGTGCAAAAATGATAGTTTTATAAAATAACTCGAGCAAGGATTTGGGCAATTTGCAGATGCATAGATTCCTATCCGCGCGCATCGAAGTGTAGCATTAACTTGTATGCCCATGGGAAGTTTTCTCTAGGCATGAAGAGGATATCTGCAAGAACAGGTTTCACTTGTTACGTGTCTGTATTTATTACAAAAGAATGGAGGCTTCCGTGTTCTCTGAACCTTACATGAAAACTGAAAATCTGGATAACTTTATTTTTTTTTCATTTAGAAATTTTTATGTGCATGACTAGGGGTGTTTATGGTTAACAGGTGAATCGATTCGGAACTGAATCAAATTTTAGTTTAACCGAATCGATATTTGTAATATACGGCTTTTATTTTTAAAAATCGACGGTTAACCGGTTTATATATATTTTATATTTTATATTTTATTTTTTCATACCTAAAAAATATTCTATTTTATAAATATTATGATGCATTAGTCTTTAAGATATTAGAATGTATATTTTTAGTAAACAAATAATGAATTATCTCTTAAATTAATTATATATACTTTAATGAGTGTATAATAGATACATTATTATTAATTTTATGTTGAATGTATCTAATTCATGTAATTAATTAAATCAACTTTATTTTTCTTTTCATTTTTTTATTTTAAGTATTATATTTGATTTGTAATTTTATTTTCAAGTATTTTTAACCGGTTGAAAATGATTTTATAATTTGTACAATTTTATTATATTTATATGTTGAAAATTTTAACGGTTTTAATAGTTAATTGAAAAATAGATCCGAAAAAAATGGTTAAAAATCTAAATCGATTTAGTGATCAACAGTAATTAATGGATTAGGTAATAAAATTATTCATGAATCGGTTAACCGGTCCATGAACACTCCTATGCAAGACTGGTCTTTTTTTTTTCCTCGTATTTTTTTCTTGTTTCCTTTTATTTATTTATCTTCGAAAAAGAGTTGCAGAAGTTTTTCTCAATTTGTGGAAAAAAAGGGGTCTTAATAGAAGACGTTATTTTGGGTCAAAATCATTCTCCAAAGGGATGGGACCCATAATGTTATCCAGATTCAAACTTTTCTTTCAGGAAGAACTTCATATGAAGTGTGTGTGTGATATAATGTTTCAATGAAATAAACAAGCGAAGATTTATGTTTGAATTGTTTGCGTAATATATTCTTTATTCAAGTAAATCACATGATTTGTTTGTAATGTTAATTTGATTCATTCCCCACTAATCCATAAATAATCAAAAGAATATATATTTTGGGAGTCAACTATATTGATAATGTTAAAGCAATGCGTAAACTAAATTAGGGCTATATTTTTTTAAATAAAAGTGTTAAATATTTTTTTTCATTTTATCTTTATTTTCACTCTCTTTGCGCATAAGACGTCAGATGTTAAAATCCACTAAAATATTTTTATATGTTATAAAATATTAATTTTTTTATATACATATTGCAAGGAGAATAAAAAACAAAAAAATAAAAAAGAAGACGTTTAGCGCATTTCTTTCGAGAATTAGTCATATAAACCACTAGTTTAGCAATAAGTCATATATTAAGTATTTCTCTCACGGCATTAAGGGTGAGCAAAACTAAATTGAAATTGATATGTGTATTTGGTTTATTTTTAAAATTTTAATTTATTTAGTTCGATTATTAAACTGTAAAAATCAAATAAATTGAACTTTCAAAATAATGTTGTTTTAACTATTCAAAATTGCATCATTTTTGCATTAAAAAAATGTCATTTTAATATTTTTATATATAAAAAAAATAAAAAGTTCAGTCAATTCAATTATTTTCTGCGAAAAACTAGACTTATTCAATTTGATCGATTTTCAAATTGAATCAATTGAATACTCACCCCTAGATGGCGAAATAGTGTAAAGTTTAAAGCTAAAATATTAAAATTCAATATCCCTTATAATTACCATAGTAATCACAAATTACATAAAAAGCCCAAGAATTGAAAAATATTAAAATTGAAGATCCCTTATTGTGACACCCACCCCTCACTCGACCTGGTAACCAGATCCGAATAAGAGATGGCACATTGTGACACCTCTTATCTGAACCATTGCCAGTCCAAATAAGAGATGACACTTTAACCAGTTTTACCATTATCTTCTTTAATTCCTGTTACACATATCCACATCATGAGCAACTTGGGCTCACGTTGTCATTTAAACCAATATCATGGACAAACACCTAAGATACTACTATTTCATTTTGCCGAAGATTCTGTAGAATAATAATTGCTCGGTAGCACGTCTCAAAATAAACCTGTAAAAATAGCACTTACAGTTTCTAAACTCAAACTCAGCCATCTACGTCCTTCTGACCCTCCAATATCATTGATCAACACACAGTGACAACAATCACATCATAATCATAGCACACATCATATACATTACTAATTTATGTCTATTTAGGTTACACGAACAATGTACATTGATAAACTATACATATACATTACTATACTGGACTCACACCCTACTTATATACACATGAGTGCCAACTAAATTTATTTACATCACACAAAAGATATACAAAACTATACTAATATGTAGTTGTCTACACTGCACTGCTGCTTTGAGGCTGAACTTGAGACTGGATCTATCTACAACCTACGCATCGAAAAACTTGATGCGCTAAGCATAGAACTTAGTGGTAAATTCAATAAAATATGTGCACACCCACACGCATATGTATTCATGGCACGCAAGTATGTTATTTAACATTTACATATTTTTTTTCCTTGTTTGTGTTATTATCAATTGGTCATTTTAGATTGTTACCTTACTATAGCTTATGCATATTCATTAGCTTATGTGTGCTCAACTCATTTTATGGCCCTTACCTGTCCTAGGTTTCTATGTGTGATTGTAGCTAGTTCCTTTCATGACTACTTCATTAACCAAGTTAATTATCATATCAATATAAAGTTATTTCCCATTTACTGAGTTTGTTAACCCATAACTGTTTATTCGTTTATTTCATGTCTTTGTATCACATTTATATAATTTTCACTTTCTAGCCCATATTTGGAAGATACATATCCAAGTACTGGATATCGAGATCATGTTGTGCTGTGGTCCACATCTTGGACCTCCGTGCTACTGCACTAGTATGTCATGTCAATGTAATATGCAGTGGTCCTGTTGAACCTCCTGGTAGCCGCACTTGCTTAAGATTATGTCTGATGGTTTTGTTGGACCTCTCGATGACTGCATCCGCATGAAATAATCAAATAATATCAATATAGCCAACATATAGGTGTGCAGTGGTCCTACTAAACCTCTTGGCGGCTGCACTCGTATAGGAATATGTACAGTGGTTTTATCGGACCTCCCGGAGGTTGCACCCGCATGAATAAAATCAAATGAAATCAAGTATCAATATCAATGACACCAAAGTGTCCTGGCAGCTATTATATCTCCTAATTAACCGGTCAACCTATCTAGCAGGCTGTCTAACGTATATAGGCGATTCCGTTCCGCTTTTATTATTTACAATTCACATATCTATATTATTATACTAGGTCCCAATCACATTTTCTGTTAACAATGTCATGTCAGTATCATGTTACTCATCTCATCATACAGATCTCATCAAACTTATTCATCCATTGTCATCGAGCATTATCATTTTAAGTAGCTATTGCACATCGTCTTACTCATGATACCATTTTCATCACATATATCACCATTTATTGTCTTTAATTCTCATGTTAGCCATCCACATTACACACATTGTTATGTATCATCACTAATTCACATGTTACACACAAAATGCACATCATGTATACATATACAGTTCATGGACCACATTTACATCATTTCATGCAATCGTCAATGCACATTCCAATACATGTTACAGTCACTTATTCTAACTCATTATACCATAATTTCCTTCCATTATACAACAATTTTAGAAATTCCAATTATGTCCCTAAATTCCATATTACATGCACATTTTTCCGTCTTCCATATTTAACTCGTTATTACTCTGTTTTTCATTAAGAAAAGTCCATTCACACACATTAAATCCTAATATACCGCTAGCATCAATTTAGGGTTATTCTAACCCCTAAAAGCATGCAAACCCTAATTGTCACCTATTATGGAATTTTCACAAATCATACTTCTAGGCACATATTTTATCGAATACACTTACAAAGATATTATCAATGTCTCGAGTTTCATTCTATAGCTTTTCCTTGCATCGGTTCTCATTCTCCTCCAAGTTCTCTAAATTTCATAATATACCATAAATTAAAAAATTCATAGAAAAATATATACAACACCAAATTCAAAAATAAAACTAGAACCATGATCTAGAGCATTTTTAGTTACTTAGAAAAATAACTAAGGTTCAATTCGAGGTCCGGTGTGATTTAGGGTTTCAAAACCCTAAGACTTCCCACCTCCATTTTCACCTCAAAACAGCCTTTTCTCGCGAAAGCAACACTACAATCGATCTCTAAATGCTACAAAGATCATTTTCCATATATTAATTGAAGATTTTTAGGGAGATTTGAGTGAGTTATGAAGAAAAGTGGAGGAGGGGAGAGAAAAGCAATATGGTGTCAGCTTTGGGTGTTTCGGGGGAGAAGACGACCACTTTTACTTCCATGCACATACACACACCATAACTTATTTATATTATAATGATGGATGGCTATGATTACGCCACGTGGTGATCAGATAGCTCCAATTAATCCTATTTGTATTTTAAACTTTAAAAATATAATTTTAACATTAGAGGTCTCCAAAATTACTCCTTTCAATGTCAAAATTTACAGGAGTTCTCAATTAAAGGACTTTTAAAATCTCGAGTCCAAATTCTAATGGAAACTAGGTTAACTATTCACTTATGTAATTAAAAAATTCTTATTAAATATCAATTGATGTCAGAAAATTTCAATTCCACTACCATTGAATTATTTAGAATTTTTTTACTTTCAAGGTATGCTATTTTCAAGTCAGTCCAGGCACATCTCAACCATGTTCCAACACAATATAAACTATGGTCACTATTTACTACACATGTGTAAAATAAATTTTATTGGTTCAGTAGCTAATGTAAATAACTTCATTTTCTTCACTATTTAGCTCATTATAGTTTAATGACCAGTACTCCTTTTTAGCAACTTCAGTGTAACTCAGTTACTCAAAAAATACTATTCATACCTAAAAAGTACTATTTACGAAGCCGAAATTTTTCGATGTTACACTTGCTACTTGTTTGGATGACCATAGAAAATGATTTTATAATTTATTGTTTGGCGGTGTATTATTTTATATGATTTCTATTCATTTTTTTAATAATCAGAGATTTTGCTCAATTTTAGAGTCCCTGAATTGATAGTACTACACAACTCTCATTTTATAGTATTCCATCATTGACTCTATTTTCTCTTCCATTATTCACTTTTAGTTTCTTCCTTCTTTTATCCATTTGACTAGGCAATTCTTTCCTTTCTTTTATTATCAATTTATTTTATATTGAATTTGGTTTTTCTCTTTTTCTTTATTTGCAACTTTCTTCCCTTCTTGCCTTTTTTTTTCTTTTTCTTTTTAAAATTTTCAATTTAATATATAGATGTTGCCTCTTTCTTTCTTTCTTTCTTCTTTTTTTTTTTTTCTAATTTTTCAATTTAATATATATTAGATTTATTACTTTTATTTTTTTCTTTCTTTTATATATAGATTATTGACATGTAAAATGAAACAAATAACTTTTTTTTTTGACATGTATCATGCTATTAAATAATTTTTTAAATTATTTTAAAATTATTAAATATTACTTTCTAACAAATAAATTTACATGGTATTATTAGTGATTAATTAAGAAAATATAATAATGAATTTTAATATTTAAATTATTAAAATGAGTGATAATTCATAAATTAATATTTATGGTAATCAAAGGCATTCTAGTAATTTAACTTTATAACAGTATAATGCAATACAATACAATCAAATTAAATAAAAAATATTATAAAATCATTGGAAAATAATTTTTTTTAAAATTATGTACATTACCATATATTATAAATTATATAATACAAAAAATTAAAACAATACATTAATAAATTATTGAGATAGTGATCCAAACAGGCTTAAAATTATATAAAAGCCAATGAAAAGTTGGTTGATGACTCTGATCATTCACCTCATCTCATGCCATGTAATTTATTCATACTGAATTACATTATAGTTTATGAGAAATACTAAGCAAGAAATATGTTGTAAACCACAATATACCATATTTGATCCCTTAATTTGAATGAGCTAGGAATTTAAATTTTGTATACTTTTATTTTATCTTTTTGTATTTTTTTCCAACAATTTTTTTTTTATCATCCTAAACTATGAAGCTTACAATTGCAAAAAGAGAAAATTATATTGAGAGAATTAATTTGAAGGGATAAATTTAATTTTTTTGACCCTAAATTTTTAATGGACATAATATACTCTTAAATTTTGGTTATTTTGTGTCACTAAAGTTTAAAATAGTGTAAAATGTCTTTTTTAGAACTACAATTAATTAGAGAATGCCAAATGGTTCACTTTATGGATAAAATTATTTTATTTTGAAAATTTTGTGGACAGAAATAGCTCATTTCAGATGCTTAATGGAAAAAAATTGATTAAAAAAATTAAAATTGAAAAATTTATGTTTAGAGAGAAAAAGAAAAAAGAGCTTATAGCCTTACATCCTAATTTGAATGAGTTAAGTTTAGCTTACTTCTCGTTTGAGGAGGAAAAGTTTATGCAAATTGGTTTATATTATGCATTTAATGAATAGCTTATGCATTTCAGCCAAATAACTTTTGCTTAACCAAACAAGCTTCTCCTAATTGACTTTTTTTTTTTAATTTTTGGAAGTTGCTCCATTTTTTTATTATTATTATTACTTAATCTTGCGTTTTCACCATAATTTAAGGACTACAAGCTGGCAATTTTGAAGAATCCATATTAATAAAATATATTTTTTTTTACAAAGGAGGAAGAAGTCGAAATTTGAATTCGAAAATTTTCAAAATATTAAATTAATATTTATTGCTATCTCCACGAACATAATAAAATACATTTAATAAGCCCAATTTTTGTTATTAAAATCCTCGAAAAGAATAAGAAATATATAACTTATTAAAATGTTGTGGAGAATGTCGAAAGTTAATTCTCATACTAGCATTTGTTTGATTGTCAACTCTTAATTAAAAGAAAGTTTTGACTTCAATTTTATTTGTATCCACTTTGATAGCATCACTTTTTAAAATTTTAGATTTTTTTTTCATTTTATTTTATTATTATTTTAAATGAATTTATATTTTTATTGTCTAGATGATGATTTAGTCAATTGCAATTATTTTTGAAAGAATAACAAATTTTAATCATTATCTTAATTTTTGTGTCAAAATTAAAATTAATGCTTCACTCATTGCCTTCCCTATTACACATATATTGAGATAATATATGTTTTGTTTATCTCAATCTTATAAAATATTAGTAAAGGTATACGTGCATTGCATTTGTGTAATATTTTTAATTAAATTTAGTATACATCTTGTTTAATTATTCGTTCTTAGTCTCTATTGAAATATCTAAAATTAATGTGATATATAATTGTTCACGTGATTATTAATAAATCCCAACACTACAAGAAAATCAGCGATTAGTGAGGACATTCATGATCAAGCAAAAAACTAATAAATAGCGATGATTTAGTTAGGGCATACATTAGCATTAGCTAGGACGAGTGCTCTCACGAAAATAAATTATTTTTTAGAATAAATATATTTAGCTTGGATAACAGTCCTAACAAAATTTTTAAATAATTTCAATTTATTAAACTAAAATTACAAAATAATAAGTTAAAATTAGCTAGGATGAGTGCCATCACTAAAATATTTTATTTTTTAGAATAAATATATTTAGTTAGGACACTAGTCCTAGCAAAATTTTTAAATAATTTCTTTTCATTAAACTAAAATCACAAAATAAGTGATTAAAATTAGCTAGGACGGGTGCCATCGCTAAAATATTTTATTTTTTGGAATAAATATATTTAGCTAGAACATAAGTCATAGCAAAATTTTTCATAATTTCTCTCCATTAAACTAAACTAACAAAATAATAAATTAATATTAGCTAGGACATGTGCCCTCGCTAGAATAAAGTATTTTTTAGAATAAATATATTTAGCTAGGACAACTGTCCTAACAAAATTTTTAAATAATTTTAATTCATTAAACTAAAATTACAAAATAATAAGTTAAAAATTAGCTAGGATGAGTGTCATTGTTAAAATATTTTATTTTTTAGAATAAATATATTTAGCTAGGACACTAGTCATAGTAAAATTTTTAAATAATTTCTCTCGATTAAACTAAAATTACAAAATAATAAGTTAAAATTAGCTAGGACGGGTACCCTCGCTAAAATATTTTATTTTTGGAAATAAATATATTTAGTGTCCTAGCAAACTTTTTAAATAATTTCTCTTCATTAAACAAAAATACAAAATAATAAGTTAATATTAGCTAGCATGGGTGCACTCACTAAAATATTTTATTTTTTAGAATCATATTTTTTATTAAACTTAAATTAAAATTAAAAAAATAAGGAGTTAAAATTAGCTAGAAAGTGTTTTCCCGCTAAAATATTTTAATTTTTAGAATAATTTTTTTATTAAACTTAAATTAAAATTAAAAAATAAGGAGTTAAAATTAGCTAAGACGTTTTGTCCTTGCAAATATTATTTTTAATTTTAATCTATAAGTAATTTTTTTTCACTATAACAACGTCACTTCATATTTCTTGATTCATTGCTAGAGAAGCTTTGGCTCCAGCTCACTCCATGGGCAACTGCTAGATCCAGAGTCAGTTCACGAGTGTAAAGCAATAGAGTAATTAATCTTTTTGCTTCCATTTTGTCAAAGGTATTTCAATATTGAAGTTATTCAATTTTTAAATGATATTTATTTTCTTTTATGTTGCTGCTAGTTACAATGGAAACCCTAGAACAGGGTTTCCTTATTCATGTATTCTTAGAAAGGAAAATTGCCCTGGTTTGCTTGTTTCCATAATGAAGGACTTTGAAGAACTGGGGCTTGATGTCCTTGATGCTAGGGTTTCTTATGAAGAGAAATTTCAACTGCAAGCTGTGGGAGTAGAAGTAAGGTACTTCTTTTTCTTTCTAATTTAATTACAATTTCATATTAATAGCAACTAGAAATTTAGTGTTTATCAACTGAGTGTACATTTTTTAATTAATTTAGTGTAGCCATATTCGACTAGTTATAATATTTAATTAATTTAGTATTCATCATTTTGAATGTTGCACCTTACCTTGTGAGCATATATGTATTGCAAATAAAAAAAAAATAGAATTGGAGTCCTTTAGTTTTAATATGTAAGTTTGATTTTAGAGTGGTAAAAGTCCTCTAGTTTGATATAAGAGTGGTATCGAAGATGGCGCTAGACTATTAATGAGAGCCACTTATGATTCTATCTAATGATAAATTTTTCAAAAGAGAACTCATTGACTTAGACCTGCATGTGCACGTACTTATTTAGTTTGATTGCGCACCTCACAAAGGCTTTAATTTACTATTAGTCATTTTGTGATTGTCTATTATGTGGTGGCTAGCTACTGTTAAATATGGAATTATTAGCATGCATGAGATGATTATGTCGATGCTGTGGATGATTGTTTTGTAGTCATGTAGAACTCAGCTATTGTGCAGTGACTACTCAATGTTAATTGTTTATATTTTTCCTTTCCCTAACCAATTATGTAAATATTGAATTCCTTTGCTTTTTAATAATATTCTTGCAAATTAATATATGGGTTTCAATGCTTAATTAAGCTTTCACTTAATAATTAATGTGAAGCCAATTATATGATTATTTAATAATTATTTACCCTGTTTTCTTAATTTTAAGCAATCTTTTTATAATTATTTACCCTCTCTTCTTAATTTTTAAGTATTCATGATTTACCCTTTTCTCTTAATTTATAAGCATTAATTATAAGTATGATGAAGCAATGCTTACTTAGTGGAGCAAGCTTCAACCTTTTGTAGTTATTACTTCGAACCACACATAATGTGTCGTAGTAGATATGTTCCTCGTAATGATTATGGAGGGGAGAATGAAAATACAGAAGGTAATCTCTCTATATTTACTTATCATGGGTGATTATACAGTGTTGCAATAGAAAGGATGTTAGATAAAGAAATTAAAGCTGCATACACTTATATTCTATTAAATTGTGACGAGGTTTGCCCCTATGTAAGGTTAGCTCTACTTGTTTTATTTTATAAGTGGCATAAATTTTAGAAGCTCATTATCTTACTTGGTTCATATTTTTATGCTATGTAGCTTGTTTATAGATCATGTACGTATGATTTTTCCATCTTCAAGTGATGAATTTATTATTAAAGAGTTAGAAACTAATTTTTCCACATGGTTCAAAGAATACGTAAGTGACAATAATTAACAAAAACACAACTATGTTAACACACAATTTCATAATTTAATAGCAATAAAGTCTTGCTCTTTTTAATTTGTTTTCTTTCTTTGTTTTTTATTCTTAAAAGGCAAGGTCCAATCTTCAAGATAATAAAGTCTTACAATAATTATACTAAGGACTTTTACGATATTGTAAAACTTATGGTGTGCGTATTTTGTGAATAGATACAATGTTTCGCACATAGTCACATAGGTCAATTACATTAACAATGAATAGTGGTATGTGCATCAAAAGTACTAACGACAGTGAAAGTGTGGATGAGTACTATGGTCGTTTGAAAGAAATATTGGAGTTAGAATACCAAGGGTTGCCAATTAAACGTGTTGTGTTATTTCATTGTGATTAGTTTAACTTGAGTGCTAATATTGGAACAAAATTTCATGCAAATTATAAATTAGTTGATGTATATAAGTGTTGAAGGTTCAATAAGTATGAACCATTTGTATTAGCCATGCAAGCAATACAAGTTTATTATATGAGCTACCCAAGTATGTGACGGGATAAAGTAGATTGATTGGCAGTGTGCAAGGTTAGGCCAAGGTTAGTTATTGATTCGCGTAAAGAAGATAAAAAGACCAATGTGGCATTCAAAGAAGATGAAGTTAAGGCACATGAAATTAGTATTGACCATCAAAAAGAAGAAGCATATCAACTTAATGATCCAATGATAGAACTAATTGAGTTGGATGATAAAGAAGAGGAATCAAAAGAGCCAATACTTAATTCTTCAAGTGATAAAGATGAAACTGATAATGATAATTACCAAGAAGGGAGTGATGGTTGATAGCGTTATGGACAAATGTGATGCCAATCATTTTTTTTTAATTTCTATTTGAGGTTCTTTTTAGCAAGCTATGTATTTTCTTTTATTTCCCTTTTTAGCAAATTTTGTTTTTTTAAATAAATACTTTTATAACAATATTGCTAGGTTAATTAGAAAAAATGATGCAAGCACAAGATAACGAGGAGGAAAAAGTCGAATAGCAGGAGGAAGGGGTGTTCATGGCTATTTTCCTTATAATAAAGCAAGAACAGGAGGAAGTTCGAGTGCTAATGGTTTGCAAGCATCCACTTCAACTACATGCCCATCACAAAATCAAACACCACATGTTGAGCCTAGTATTAGTGTAGAGACAAATGATTTGGTTGGGAATTCAACTAGGCAATAGACTTATGCTTCATCAGCACCACTTACACTGTAGCCTAATGTTAATGAGCCCATTATTAGTGCATCACAATAGCCACAGCTTAACACTGATGATGAACCCATTGAGCAATATAACCATACAATCCCACATGTTACTGAAGAACCTTCAAGAATTGATTTAAGGGGTAGAGTTCACATACGCATTAAGGAGGGGCAGTAAGTTAGATGTTGAATTTACTTTTTTTTATGGATTTTTCAAATATTATTATTGTATTTTGCTAACTTTAGATAGTTTAGAGCCATTTGGGACATGCTCACGCTGCCTTAGAAATATTTTTAAGTAAAGGTTCAATAAGGAAGACTCTAGATGGATGATGGTCTCTCTTAAGACAAAGGATTTTTATTTTGAGGAATTTAAGGTTATTTTGGCTTTATTATTAAACCATTAATGTTTTGAATAATTTGTGATATTAGTTTAGCTTTTGTTATTTATTGTATTTTGTATGCAGCGTTTTTAGTATGGTTTGCATTCCTGAACTGGTAAAATTTGTAATTTGTAATTTTATGATTTATTTTTATTTGCAGAAACATTTTTATGAGGATGAAGTAGTTGATGCCTTAATTAAAATTGCTTGGGATAAAAAGGTCAGTGAGAGATATAGTGACTTCCTCTCAAAAATGAAGGCAAAATCGAAACATGAAAATTTTGTTCTTGAAATCAT
>CANXYI010931038.1:0-12760 GCA_948208565.1 Hura crepitans | reverse complement strand
CCAAAAATACTATTTTTGATGGGAAGCAAAAATAAAAAAAAAGATAGATAGAAAATAAATAAACATTGATATTCACAAAAATACAAAATATGGCCCAAATAAATTACCTCATCTAACTAGTAGATGGATAATGCAAGAAGAAAAATAAAATCAGCCCAAATGACCAAAAATAGTATTTTTGATGCAAAGCAAAAATAAAAGCACGAACAAAAATTAAAGGAAAACAAGCAATCTCACAAATATAAAAAAATATGGCACAAATAATTTATCACATCTAACTAGTAGATGGATAAAATGCAGGAAGAAAAATGAAAAATAGATGAAAAATGGGTCGGTCAACACATCGGTATATTTACCTTCAGAAAGATCTCAACTGATATTGAAAAACGATGCTTGAATCTTGAAAAAAATCCAAAATATGGTGTGAAAATAATACTTTTTGTATTTTCTATGTATTTCTCTCTCTAGAATATTTTCTATCTCATTAAATTGACCAACCTTAGCTCAAAATGACCCGATTACTTTTTATACACAGACTTCGAGGCACAAAAAAAGGCATTTTCTAAGTGAAAATGGCCGTTTTGGGCTCAGTAAAGACCAAAACAACCGTTTCTAGGGGTGAAATGGTAGTTTCGAGCAAAACAGCCAAAACAACCATTTTGACCATTATGGGCCCAAACAGCCGTTCTACGCACAGGAACGGCCATTTTAGGCCGAACGGTCCAAATAGTCATTTTGACCGTTGTAGGCAGAAATAGCCATTTTGACCATTGTGGACCCAAATGACCGTTCCATTCATAGGAATGCCTGTTTTAGGCCGAACGGTCCAAACGACCATTTTTTAAGCCAAAACAGCTATTTTTAAGGTTTTTTTTTTAAGATTTTGAGATCTTTAGTTCGGACGTCAAAAATCCATTTTTGGAATTTTTGTCCTTGTCATCATCATCATTAGGCAAACCGAACCTAAGAGCCCCCAAAACCCAGTGTCTATAACCCTTTTCTTTTATTTTGTGATTCTTCACCCTTTTGCTAAAAGCTCAAGCCATCCTTTTTCTAAAAATCTTTATTATGATAATTAGCCTTTAATCATTTTTCATCTAATAAGTTAAAGTGTTAAAACCTCTATTCAACCTAGGCTACTTCAAGAATCTTAGCATCTATAGCCACCCTCAATGATTAGAGTTCAATTTCTACTACGATTACCACATTTGTCATATATGCTAAGGAAAATGGTGTGGCACCTGTTGAAGTTCAAATTGTCATCTTATATCCCTAAAGAGTGAATGGAAGTCTATTAGCCCAATCTCTATAAGTCACTATTGCCTTAGCTAGGATCTTTTTGACATTTTTATTTGCTACTTCCATTACTTTGTTTGCTTATAGTCTATGACAAGTGCATTTATGGTGCTTTATCTTGTATTTCCAATACAGTGCCTTTGTTTCAACCTAAAATTGGACACCATTCTAGGAAAGTATGTGGTGCTAGACCATATATCTATAAATTAGACTCTTCTTTATGAACTTAACCATCTTTATATCACCTAACATATAAAAAAACTTTGCTCCAACCCACTTAGAGAAATAATCAATGGCTACCATGATGAAACAATGCCTATTTGAGGCTATCAAATGTCTCTCTTCAATTATGTTTATTCCTTAAGTAGTAAATGGCCAAAGGATGATAGATTGTGTAGTTCTAATACTAACACATGTCTTAAGTCCCTATACTACTGACACTTATGGCACTTCTTTACATATTTTGAGCAATCATGGTCTATATCAAGCTAAAAGTACTCTTAGAACATGATCTTTTTTGTTAACTCTAAACTATTCATGTGTGTGCTAAAAATCCTAAATGAATCTCTTGTATAATCCTTCCTGCTTCTTTCTAATCAAAACAATGGTGCTAAAGACCATCTAACAACATCTTGTACATGATCCCATCTATACTGATAAGCTGGGCTAAAAGCTTTCTTAGTATATTTCTATCCCTATCCATAGCTTCTTCAAGAAATTTCCCATTTTCTAAGTACTTTTAGATATCATAAAACAATGGTTTACCTTATTCCTATTCTATGTCCATTACTAGTTTTGACTTTATCAATGCCTCTCTAAACTAGAAATAAGGACTAGTTTCATGACTTTTTTTCTAGATTATCCCACAAAGAAACAAGGGTGGCTAATACATCTACTAGCTGATTCTTATCCCATGAAAAGTGGTGAAAAGTGCACATTTTGAAATATCTGCTAATAGCTCTCAAATACTTTACCTAAGGCATCAATTTCTCTTCTTAAATAATCTATTCTTTATTGGTCTGATATACCAATAGAGATGAATCTTTGAATATATCAATTGTGTTTACACTAAGAGCATATAACGCTTTAAGCCAGTATATACAAGATTTATAGCTTCTCTCTCATAGGGGTTATTAGAATTACTCTTACTCTTGCTCCCTTGCTATTTACTACTCCATTAAAGTATGTTCACCACCCTTGTACTATAATTGGGGCTAAATTCTAATTTAGAAATTCATACTCAATTGATTCATCTTCTACTAAATGGTTGGCCAAGAACTCTACTACTACATGACCCTTTATAGTTTTCCTCATTATATATTGGATATCAAACTTAAAATAAAGGAATCCACTTATTGTTCTTTATATAAAAGATGGTGTTCTGTAAAGATATCTTAAAGGATTGTTTTTCGATACTACTTGTACTACATATGACTAAAAGTAAGCCTAAGTTTCTTCGAAGCCTAGACTACTGCTAAATAAATCTTTTCCACTTCCACGTACTTAACTTCATAATAAAGAAACTTCTTCTAAGTAGTAAATTGCATACTCAATCCCAAGTAAATCTTCTTGCACTACTATAGCTCCTACTAAACTTTCTTCAATAGTCAGATAAAGAATTAATAAGTTCCCATGTCTTGGATGTTAGAAAATCTATGGATTTACCAAATATTCCTTGATACTATCAAAAGCCTTCTAATCTCTTTCTCTTTCTTATGAACTAACATATCTCTGATAGCCTTGAACTTATTAAGGTTTATCTCAATCCCTTAAACATACTATGTGCCCTAAAAGATTACTTAAAGTTACCTTGAAGACATCTTTCTTAGGATTCAAACATAGATTATAATTGTCGATCCACTAAAACAAAATTTCTAGTGCTTCAAAAGGCCCTTCCCTATTAACAGATTTGATCATCATGTGATCTACATAGACCTCTACTTCCTTACCACTAAGATAATCAAGGATTTTTATAGCCATCCTCTAGTAAGTTGCCTTAGCATTCTTCAACCTAAAAGGAATGACTTTTTAACTAAATGTCCCATATTCAATGATGAAAGTGGTTTTTATTTTTTTTATTATCTTGTTCAGAATTGACTGTAATCAACATGTCAATTAATAAAGCTAAACATCTTACACATTTCTATGCCATCAATAAGAATATCTATGTGCAGTAATGGAAAATCATCCTTAAGGCATGCCTTGTTTAGATCCATGTAATCTATACACATTCTAACCCTACTATCTTTCTTGGCTACAGGTGTCACATTGGCTAACTAGGTTGGATATTGTACTTCTTCCAAGAACATGGCTTTAATTTATTTTTCTTCCTCTTCTTTTATTGTATTTATCCATTCTAGCCTCATTATCCTCAGCTACTGGGTCACCAATTTTGCCACTAGATATGTATGGATAACATGTTCAGCTACATTTTTGTCTACCCCAGGCATGACTTTATAGGTTCAACAAAAGTCTTTTTCGTAGTTTCTTAAAATTCTCTCAAATTTATTCTTTTCTACAGGAGTTATATAATATGTAATTAAAATTTCTTTATGATTTTCATTTGTACCATGATTAACTAAGTTAATATTAATGGAATTAATGTCAAAAATGTTATGTGTATCATAATTATCATTATGCATGATGCAATTAGATGACACATAAAAAAAAGAAAAAATGTTTATCTTATTAACAAGATAAATAAAAACATCATCATTAAAGAGATTAAGTACATATAAAATTTTAGAGAATTCTTCTAAGGAGTTATCTTCTTGTAACTCCCTCTTCCCTTTGTCTTGAACTAGGGTTATTATTAGGATTTCTTCTTTGGGGTCAATCTTTATATCAACTAAATTGGTCATTATTTTTTCATTATAAAAATTTAAAGTAGTCTTAACTTCAATAGTAGCCTAATCGAACAAATCACTAAAGATTTCAAACTCGGCCATGACTCTTCTCTAATCACAATATGCTTTAATCTACTATAGTTACCAATACTTTTTGAAGCATGAACAAAACTCTCTCCGAGAGGTGGGATATTTCTTTCCATTTTTTTAGGTCTGAAGTCTTTAATGTGTATCTCAAACTTCTTCAATCCTTTTGTGCCCTTCAACTATATAGTAGCTACCAACACTTGTGATTCATTCTTTAAACTAGCACCTAGCAAATTATTCATCTTTTTCAACATATTTGCTACTTTGAGGTTATATTCTTCTTCTTAAACAAAGATCCTTTCTATGTGGAATCCATTGAATTATTGATTAGCTATTTCAAGCATTAAAACATGATTCTCTTTTATAGCTCATATTGTTACTACCTTACCATTGTGAAGGATCTTGATTATCTGATACAACATTGATAGAGCCCTCCTAGCTTGTAAAACTAAGGTTATCCCAAAAGCAAGATGAAGTTAGCTAGCATGTCTAGTACTACAAACTCCACATCATATATTTTAACCAATGTTTTAACCTTGACCATGACCTTAAAAGTGCCATACACTTCTCTCTTTGTGTTGTCATAGGCCATGATAATGAGTTTGGATTTGGAAATCATTAAATCTTCAATCCTATATACAACTACTGCTTTAAGTGGGTACATATTAATTGAAGACCCATCATTAACCATTACACATGCTATCTGATTCCCATTAACTTTAGCCTTAATATACAAAAGGCAATTGTGATGATGCCCTTTTGGTGGGATATCTATATCTAAATACTTAACCACTTCTTTTTTATCCTTTTTTATTACCTCTAATAACTAGGATGGAGATATAGTTGTTAACACTATTGTAGTACATAAAGTCTCAAACACTTTTTATTGATGTGAAGGAAATTATTATAATAGATCCCTAATTGAAATTTGTGTAGGAGTTTTCTTCAACTTCTTCATCAATGCATCCTCTTCCTTCCCTGTAACTAAGGGATTTGGCTCTTTTTTAGATTTTAGCGTAACTTTACTGCTCTGAGTTACTACTTTAGATTCTGCACATCATTTGAATTAACCTATAAGTCTTAAACCTTTTTCTCTTACTCACTCTCACTATCGATAGTGCATATATTTATCATAATATGGAACCCTTTTCTACCTCTGCCTTCTTCCTCTCTATCGCTAAGTAGTCATTTACGTGCAAGTCTTATAGTACATACCACTCTACCAATCCTGAGTTGACCACATTAAATGATAGAGGTATATTGGAATAGGTACCCTACTCTTTCTATCTCTTTTTTGGATTAGGGATATATCTTGAGCTAATTACATCCTAAATTATGTCCCTCAGAGTGCGACGTTTAATTATGTTATGGCCCATGTATTGGTGATTTGTAGTATAAATTTGACCTATGGTTGGGTTGTTCTTAATTTTTGGCAAGCTTGGATGGAAGAGGTTGAAGCTGCCCTCCTTTCTAAAACTATTATAGGAACTCAAAAAATTATTAACCTAAATTAGAACAATATCTCAAAGTAGTAAGTACCTCAGTTATCTTACTGCTCCCCACTATAACTAGCTCCTCCTGTATTCTTATTGTTCAACCCCTTATGATTATTAAATCCAATTGAATTCTTTTTCTACTCTATACATTTCTCTTTTAAATCAATCAATATATCTTTCAACAACTCTCAATAATTGACCCTATTAGCTTTCAACCCATCCTTAAAGGTATAGATTGGCATTACTAATGAACATTTGGATCTAGTTAATGTCTTTGTCTTTCTCCTCATTTCAAAAACTCTAAACCTCCATCTTTTCAATGATTCCATGATGGTCTCATTAGACTTATGTAATAGTAGCTTGAGATCTCTCATAGTAACCTCTATATGAGTGCTGCAATTATACTAGTTGATAAAATCCTCAATTTTCTTCTTCCAATCTCCTTTTATCTTCTTCTCTAGCTCATGATACCAATCTATGTCTCTCCCTTGTAATGTAAGGCTAAAGTAAGCGATCTTCTTTTTGTTATAGAGTTCTATGCCATGCATGACTATGGCATGTTGCTTGATATTGGCTATTGGATTAGTAATCCCATCGAACATGGGCAATTTTGGCATTTTGAATTTAGAGGGCAGTAATTCTGTGGATTCCAAAGAGAGCTAATTTAGATGAAACCCCTTAACTAAGGAGATAAGTCTAGCCACGGCCTCAATTTTTTCTTGTAACTTCTTCATTGCAACATTTTTTACTTTATGAGGAATCTCTTTCTTCCCACCTTCTCCATTAGAATCTTCAAAAAATCAAACTATGGATAGAAAAATGATGCCCTATTTTCCTTTTCTCTTGAGCTCCTAGCTTCTTTCTTTGTACAAATCCCCATAGAAGTAAAAGGTGTAGCCAACGGTGCATCGGTAGGATATAGGGAATTAGAAGTAAGGATAGCCCCAGATTTTGCCCTTGCCATCATGTCCATCATCTTCTTTTCAAATTCTTTGAACCTCTAATCCATCTTAGCCTCAAAATATGCATAGAAGGAGTATTTTTTTTCCTTGTCCTACCATCTCTATACAATCTATGTTGTTTGAAGTGGGAATGATCTCAATTTGAACTATTCTCCTACTTAGCTGATATACTAAAGTGGCTCAAGGAGCAATAATGGCTATAAAATAAGAGGTTAGTGATAATAAATGAAATGCAAAAGAATGAATGGAGATGCATGAAGTGAAAATGCATGTTGATATTTACAACAACAAACACAAGCAAGAACCCTCCATCCTTATCACTTCCTACAAACGAGGTCAATGTGCTTTGTCTTAGAAGGGCTTATCTATGGGGCATCAAAGATCTAAATAGATTCAAATAATGAACAACAAATAAACATTATTTCATTCATATTTAAAAGAACACAAGCAAGATATTTGACCCATATATTTTAGATATGTTTATCCAAACAAAAATACAAAGGTCTTGCCTATTCCAGGTAAAAAGACCGAATGGGTTCAACAACATTTTGAAATGATTAAACCATATTTCATATATATAAGCTGACATAGCACACAATTCATTATTAAATGGGAAACCTAAAAGAAGTTGCTATTAGTCATTATATGGGCTCATGTTTAGGATGTACAAGTTATGGTCATCAAGGATGGTCCCTCCCTAATAGGTCTATCTCATTATGACCATACGACTAATTAGTTCACCATTTAATATATTATCTATAAGGCTCAAATTTGATGTCACTCCTGACGTTGCCCCTAATTGAATGAAAATCAGTTTGTGCTTCGAAATGCCATTAAGGTAAGAAGGGATGCTTAACTTTTTCTAAGGCTTGAGCATCTAATGTAACTTTGAAAAAAGATAATATTATAAATTCAAAGCACAAAATTCTATATTAATTTGATGTACTTTTAGAGCATGGTATCTTTGTGTCTCTAATGGAGTCACCACTATTTGAGTCCCTCTTTTCCAAAGACGGTTAAACTGAAATGACAAAAAATGCAACCTAAATCCCACTATTCAATTCCCAAAAGATAAAAAGGAAATTAGAGGAATCTCAAGCCATCTCTATTCTATTAACCTAGAAAAAGTGAGTTGCATGCCACAAAGTAAGAGTTGCCACCCAATCGAAGTTGGAAAATGCCTTGTAGGGCCAAAACCAGAGAATAATTCTAAACCTTACTCTTATTTACACCTCATGTTAATACAAAATTTCATATTAAATTCATAATTTTATCCTTTTCCTCAATAAGGTTTTTGAAATTTAAAAATAAAATGTTCAATTAGGTAGAGAATTAAGAAAATGAGCGTATTTACAAGCACAAGAATTTAAAGAAAAACATATATTAAATAGAGTAATTGACTTTTCTATAAAAACTTTGGTTCTTGCATACCAAATTATTAAAACAAGTTTAATTATTATGACATCTATTAAAGAAAAATAAAAACTCATTTTAATAGAAAATGTCAATTAATTAAATAGAAAATAATTTGGTTATTTTTTTGTAATGTGTAAAAATCATTTTCTACCAATTACAACATTCAATAAAAATAAAAGGAAACATAAGAGAATAAAATGCATAAAAATAAAATTACAGGGCAATTGCCTAAAATACATTCTAAAAAAAAAGGTAAAATTTGCAAGGAAATCATCAAAATACTTTTCAACCAAAAAAAATAAAATTACATCAAAATTGCTTATTATACATTCTAACAAAAAAATAATAAAAAGACAACAAAAACAAAAAGAAAAATTAGTAAGAAATAAAAATTAAAGTAAATAAAGAAATAAAAATAAAATAATAAGCATGACAATAAATAAAAGAAAGGAATAATAAAAAGATTAACTTAACTACGTGTTTGATAAGAGGGAAATAGAAAAGTCAAATAAATCCCTAAAAGATCAAACAACTCGCATACACAGAAAAAACACAATGTTAGTATGAATAAAATAATGGAATCAAAATTAAGGAATGATATTAAATAATAAAAGAACATAAAATACATAATTAAATAAATAAGAAATAAGATGTGAACCAAATCATCACATTTAACTAGTAAAAAAAATGAAAAAATGACCGAATAAAAATAAAATATGAAATAAAGAAGAACATAATATTAGTAATAAAGAACTAATAAATTATCTCACCTAACTAGTAAATGGATAAGAAAATAAAATAAGGGTACCACATCTAACTACTCAATGGGTAACAAATAAAATAAAATAAGGGTACCATATCTGACTAGCATACTAATGCAAAAGAAAAAAGAAATAAATGAAGAAAAAGACAATTGGTTAACCCACTACGTATAATTGCCTTCAGAATCATTCATTGTTAACTTGAGATAAAAAAAAAAAGAAAACAATTTTGAAAAATTACATTAAAATCAAAAAAATTGTGTTTTGAAAATACTTTTTATGTGCATAGGTGTGCACTTACTAAAAAAAGCCAATTCCTACGACTGATAGGGGCTTCAAAAATTATAAATGATTTTTTTGAACTAAAATGGTTGTTTAATATGGTCTATTTCAGAATTTGAATAGTTCTCTTCCATGCCAAAATGAGGTTGTTCGAGATGCCAAAATGCATATTTAAGTGAAAGCTAAAATGACCATTTTAACCACTAAAAAAGCCATTTCAAATTAACTTAAAATGACCATTTTAGGGAAAAAAGAAAGAAAAATTCAAAAATTCATTTTTAATGCCATTTTCCTTGCTAATGCTATTTTTTAAAGCCTATTGGTTCAAGCCGTCAACCAATACAAAACCTTATTTTTTTCACAATTTAGGTTACACCTTAAGTATATCAACTTGGGTAAAAGCCTATGTCGAAAAGTTAACCATTATCACAAAATATTTTAAAAGAGAACTTCAAACTGAATGTCAAGATTCTTATTTATTAGAACCTTTATCCTTTCCTCAACATTAGGCACCATAAACATGAGAGCCCTAAAACCTTGTGTCTATATAAATAGATTTCAAATTGGACTTGACAAACCAAGTTCAAATCATTCACAACAATATTGTTTATAAGGAAAAGATCTAGAGTTTATCCTATATGAGGTATATGTTAGACTTGACAGGCAAGGCTTATACCCACAACACATTAGGCCATATGATTCATGTTTCATAATGTCCTTAAGGGTAGACTCACACAGTTTTTAGGTGTGATACGAGTCTTAACATATGAGTTATTGGTGCCAACAATTGTATAAAAAGTGTGATATTACTTCTCCCCATTAAAGTTACCACTGTAAGTTGGATAAGCTTATGATAAGTGTCAGGAGTCCCTACTCAGTGCACAATAAGAATCATTGAGATTGTCATAAGTGTTGTAACATAAGATATAAACCAAGTCAGTGATTATCAAAGAACTAGGTTTATAGTGGCACTTACAAATCATGTGTAAGGTAATCCATGTGCATTCTCCCTATTACCAACTAAAATCATGATTTTCTAATGCAATGTGCTATTCCTAAGATCAAAGATTAATATCACACATAAAAACAAAATATTTGCAATGAAATTAAATAAAAAAATTGTAATAAATCATACTATGAATTTTTATCTGTGCAATTAGTTTAATATGCATCCTAATCTATATGTAATCATTATTGATTATATAGATGTGGAAAACATTATTGCAACTTAAAATTATGAGTTTAACAATTATTATTTTCTGAAACCATGTGAAGAAGAATCAAAATCATATTAATAATGAATAATTTGAACATGCAATTTTATTTTATTGGAAAACATTATCTAAGACATAATCAACCATTTTAAACTATTCAAAATATTATTTTATTAATGAATAATGCATATTCTAGCCCTCAGAACGTAACAATATTAATGCTTAAAGGAAAAATAAGGTTTTGTAATGGAAGAATAATGAATTTGTTGGAAACTTCCTCTAAGAGATCCCATGAACATATCTAGCACTATCAAGCTACTTATAGACTCTCTAACTCTTCACAATATTTTAACTTTGTAACCTTAGAATATTGAAGCTATCGAGAAATAATGAAAAGCCCTTAAGAAAACTCTTGCTCTTAAAAATAATATGGTCCTTGCTTATAGAGTTAAAGAGGTTATTTATAGGCTTTAATATAACAGTATTTAGATCCTTTTCCAACTCTAAATATGGTGTTTAGGCCAATTAGATGCTTGATATTAAAATGTGATTTTAGTGTACTTGTAGTTTGATTAGAATAGAATTTAGACTCTTCTTATTGGGTTTTGGAAAGAAGCAACGTTTAGAGCATGGAATTGTTACTTGGATGGTAGGAACCATTACACGATGGCTTTAGTGGTTTAGGAAATAATTTTGACATGTAGTGCTTAAGGTGAACACATTTAGCTCATTTCTTGATATTCTCTCTCATATAGGCTTTAAATTTTCATTTCTCTATCCTATACATATTCTTTGGCTATTCTAAACTCATTTTACATTTTTGTCTCATTCTAACGACAAAATGATCATTTTACCCTCAATGAGAATTCCTCCTTTTTTATTGTTCTTTCATCACAAAAGGTTAATTCAATTGAATTATTCCTTTGGTTATCATCATTGGGCATCTTACAATCAGGGACTAAAAAGCTTGAGCATACAATTTGCCCCTTCATTAATGGAATTCGTGAAAACATTTTCATATGATGTTAATTAATAAAGATAAAGCTAAGAAAAAATAGTTATGTGAGATTACCTATAAATTGTGTGATGGAGACTTTTCTATTCTTTAATTTTGTATCCTTATATGGAGTTTTGGGTTGTGTAAACATTAAGTTTCTGAGGCGCCCATGTTTGGATTGCCTAATGATGAAGAAAAGACTGAAATTCCCGATAAATAGGGATGTTAACATCAAGTTTAAAGATTTCAAAGTTTTCTTTAAAAATTTTTCTTTTAAGTCTTTGCCCGACCCAAAAAATCTCACAGTGGGACTCAAAATATGAGAAAAACAAGTGTCTACGGTAGGTTTCAACCCGAGCCTGATTCCCAACACTAACACCAAGGGGGTGTAAGAGGAAAAGGCCCTCATAGTATAGAGTAAAATTTTCAAAAAAAAATCATAAAGTTTTTCACCTGTTGGTGAAAATGGCCATTTCAACAAGGAAAATTACCGTTTCCACCAAAACGGATGTTTCAACAGGTGAAACAACCATTTTCACCAAAACGACCATTAAAACGGTCATTTTGATGAAATGACCATTTTCTTAAAATAACCATTTTTACCTCTAAAGTGGCCTTCTTGGCCTCGAAGTTTGTGTATAAAAACATAGCTCCGTACCATTTTAAGAGAGGTCAAGTTTTCAAAAAGAAGGACTTTTCTCAAGACACGTGTGCCAAAAAGCTCAAAGAAATGCTTTCCAAACATCATTTTTCATATTTTCTAAAGGTTTTCTGCACAATTTCAACTCTTATGAGATCTTTTCCTAAAGACAATTATACATTGTGGGTTAACCAACCTTTCTCCTTTTTCTTTTATTTTTCTTTCTTTTTTATCTATCTACTAGTTAGATATGATAATTTATTATTTGTACATTATTGTCATTGTATTTATTTAATTTCATTATTTTGTTAATCTTTTAATTTATTTCACATACTAACATTGTAATTTTGTTATGATGTGAGTTGTTCGATTTATTAGGGCTTGATTAACCTTTCTTTCTTTCGTTTGATTAAACATCGGTGAAGTAGACCTTTACCATTCCTTTATTTTTATTTTTGTTTCATTTCTATTGTTTTTATTTTGCTCTTTATTTTCTTCTACTTATTCTCTTTATTCATTTTATTTATTTAGATTGTGTTTTAGGATACTTCGAATGTAATTTTATTTTTACTCCATTAGAATGTATTTTAGGTAATTGCCTTGTGCTTTATTTTTATTTTGATTTTTTCCCTGTATATTCCGTGAATGTTGTAATAGGTAGAAAATGATTTTTACACATTATAAAAATGATCAAAATCATTTTGTATCTAATTAATTTGTTTTTTTTAATAAAATAGATTTTTTATTTTTCCTTAATAAAAGT
>CANXYI010930962.1:0-11775 GCA_948208565.1 Hura crepitans | reverse complement strand
TATCCTTGAAAGTAACTATCAACCGATCACTAAGGATATATAGCAGCATGCACTTAGTGCATTCCACAAAGTTGATGGTAAACTTGTGAGCATAGTGCAAAATTGCTTCTAAGGGAATAAGTTCCACACCAAAAATTATTTTTTGAGCTAAAAAGAAGAAGTACACAAAACAAGGACAACATCCACGGGATATTATTCCTTAAAAGAAGGAAAAGCCAGGGGATCATCTAAACCAATGGGAAAGTTTAGGAGGGCAAAAAATTCCTCCAGAGTCAGGGTAATTTCTTGATGATTGAAGATAAACACATAGAAAATAAGGTCCCAATATTACATAATGGCATTCAAAAGTATTTGGTCAATCTTCACTTTTCTCAAGAATTTTAGGGTAGAAAAGGGAGCAAGGATACTCAAAATCAAAGAAATCTTTAATTATAGTATTTTAGACAATTATTGATTGAAGGAGATAGACATGATGAAGTATGTCATAAACAAAGATGAAAGAGAAGTATTTATAGATCCCAAGACTCAACATTCCTTTTCCTACTAAGACAAAGAATCTAAAACACATGAGGAAGTTTGTACAGACCTCAAAACATCCGAAATTGATGTCAAAGTTTGCATAGACTAATTAAGATATGTCTATAATAATACCTATTACCAATTAAAAAGAATGTCTACATGGACCATTACGCATCATATCCGTACAGACTAAGAGTTATCAAACTTTTTGCTATGAAAGGGCACTCATATGGGTGAATTATAGTATTTAATTATGGGTAGTGTCATCAATTATCAAACATTTGTATATAAGGATGCAAATTTGTATTTGAAATAAAAGATTATGTACTAATGTTTGCATATACAGAAGTTGGGCCTTTTAACAAAAAAAATAGTAACAAGCTACCATCTATTCTAATCTTCAGTATCATCCTCATTCTCAGTGTCCTCATCATCGGTTGAGGGCACTAGCTTTTTAGAAATCTTCAAGGCTTTTGATTTACTCCAAGTCTTGTGAAAGGCAGCAGCTCTTCACGATAACTCACTCTTTAAAAGGGTGAAGGATCAATACATGATATACATACATACACACTTGCATAAGCTAACCATGACAAGAAATTGCTTACAACAAAGACTCAATTCTCATCAATCATTACTCTTCTAAAAGCTTTTACTACATAAGTAGTCCTCTCTAACAAAGCCCTTCTTACCTATTCAAAATGAGATAAGATTATCAAATGATGTCAAAATAACCTAATGAGCCATAAAAAACACCATACCACTATGGTGTTCTCTGGCTCAAAGAGAACCGCCCAAGTGTCTTTAATGGAAAGGTGAGTAGAGGATAGCTCTCCATCCATGCCATATCATATATAGCTCAGATTGGGTATGTCAATTAATATGCCCACAACTTCATCAAGTAGTGATAATTGACCAATAGGAGTAGAAGCTCCATTCCTAGCAGTGCAAGTGGGAGGAGGTGAAAACTGAGAAGCAGGAGAACTAGGAATAGTTGTCACCCTTTTCCTTACTAAGGATAGACCAGCCTCAAAAGATGTAGTGGTAGGTTGCAAACATAGCATATAGTTATAAGATAATTTCAAAAATGAAGAGCAAAGGACCAAGCAATCTCACTGAGGAGGAGGTCCCAAAGTGTAAGGAACACAAGGTAGTAGGTGAGTAGTTGCCTAAGAGGGGTAACTCTTTTTATCACTCTCCACTAGTGTACTTCTTAAGATACTAGTAGTTATGCCTAGTACAAACACCAGATCATCAATGTACTTCTCAAATAACATCAAATCATGAGGATTTTGAGATGTGCTAGCCTATTATTCTCTCTCTCAAAAACTAGGAATAAGCCTCTAGAATGGTTAACAAAATCCTTTAATAAGATAATTCTCGAGCAAAATGTAAGAAATTGAGCATCTCTTCAAGAGGGAAGATCTACCATGCCAAGTCAACCTACAAAGGTGAGTGTTGGTCATAAATCACCTAAATTTATAATAATTAAATTTTTTTCATGTGCAAGAGATACTTATATTGGACCAATTCAAGGAATTGAGATATTGGTAGTGTGGCAACAGAGATGATGCATTCCAAGGACCCAAAGATGGTCAAACCCATTTATTCATTACTAGGTATTGATGAGGGATGTCTAGCTTACAAGGTTGAGGTAACAAATGTAGCTCATATGCCCAAACTTAAAAAAGCAAACACACAAGGTTAAATTGTAAAAAATCACATGAAGCAAAAAGAAGATCAAAATATGTTACTTACCAGAACACCTAACACAAAGCCTTGAATAAATTGATGGCTTTTTGGGTGTGGATAGCCATGTCTAAGTTTCAAAAAAGTCTAGCCAAAAGAGGAACAACACCAGTTCTAAGAGCCAATATTCTTAACCTACTATAGGATTAGAAGAAAACTCTAACTTACATTACCATTAGCATTGGCAAATAATGTTATGCCTAGCAAGTAAAGGAGGAAGCAACGCATGTACTGATCCATGTTGGACTGACTTGATTGAGTTACATCCATCCACCTCTCATGTAAGTCAGTACATCAAATGCTTCTAGAGCGATCCTAAGGGATAAAACCCAATGGCTCTCTCACCTCCTATAGTTAAAGTGAGGGATATTGGTAGCAAGTGTTGAAGGCAATAGCTCGCCCTATGCATGACACTATAATAATGAAAGGCCAATTAAAGTGTGTTATGGCTAGTTCTCTAAATGACAAATGGAATGTATGTGTCATGTCAATCCACTTATCTAAAAGAGCCCTAAGAGCCTACAAGTCTTAACAAAAATCTTTACTAACTAGATGATCCAAGAATGTTTAAAATCCTATTACTCTCATCTTATTCTTAACTGGGATAGGCATTATGAAGTACCAGTGTTATGGCCTTGACAGGTGCCTCCACACTTGAGACATGTCTACAAAGATGTTAAACACATGTAAGAAAGAGAAACATCCACACTGACTAAAAATTCAATAGGTAAGTCTGCACAGACTACAACTATATAGTACACACAAGCATGCAATAAGTTTGCATAGACTCTAGATAGTTTAATAAGTTCGCACTGACTTTCTAAGCTATGACATGTAAATCACCTTAATATACTATGCTTAATATCTTGAAACTAGCAACTAAAGACAAGGTCTACATAGAGCAAGTCTACACTAGGCAAAATAGGTTTGCATATACCTATCAAACTAGAAAAGCTAAAAAGTAGAAAAAAAATGAAGGAAAAAAAGGCAACAACACAATGATGCACATAAAAGTGAGAAAATAGACCTAGGGGCATACTTCAAAGCAAACGTGATAGGCCAAATCCACCAAAATTAGAGTTAGGTCATTGAAGTGACACTGTTCATTAGAGCAGTGCTCTAAGGGTGGTTAATGTCCATAGAGGGCATAAAACCCTTCAAAAATGGCATAGATATGTCCTTCACTTGACAAGGAGGTGAGGAAGGCGATTCCATGCTCGTCGAAAGAAGAAAAGTCATTAAAGCTTCTTCCTGTCATATGGTTTCACTTAAGGATGTCAAGGGAGAATCATTAGATGAGTAAATCACCATTATGATTGGGTTTTCTTGAGAGAAAATGGAAAAAAAAAGAAGAATGAAAATGAACATGAGAAAGAGGGAAGGTGAACAATTATTGATCTATCAAAAAGTCCGTGCGGACTAACTACACTAATGTTCGTATGGACTTTTTTTAAGTAACGTCCATACAGATTTTCTTTCAATAGCGTCCACAAGGAGTTATCCCAAAAAGTACACATAGACTTACATTTACTTTTCTCTACATGAACATAAATCACTTACAACTATATAATCTTCACATATTTCTCAATACTACATACAAAAGCTAAGTATGTGTCACAAAACTAGTTATATCAAAACTAATACTAACTCTTATTGTATTCCTTTTTGCAACAATCAATTCTTTCAAATCTAACTCCATGTCTAATCCAATCCTTTTAGATTCAACACCTTGTCCAATCCATCTATATGGTTTAGCCTGACAAGCCAATCAAACTACATGGATTTTAATCAATTTTCTTAAGCCGCCAAGTGGCACCAATCTCAAAGGTAGCAAAAGGTGCAAATCTCAAAGCTACCAACTAGGTGTAGATCCTAAGCTATGAAGAGAAACAAATCTCAAACCCACTAAAAGGCATAAATCTCAAAGCTGCCAAATGTGCACAAATCCCAAGCATCAAGTGATGCAAATAACAAGTCACTAAGAGATACAAATAACAAGTCATTAAGAGGCATAAAAGACATTAACATAGCAAGGTAAGTATATCTAAACTTTAAAAGTACTTTGTTGTGCACTAATTCAATTTATACATCTCATAACACACACCATAGTAGGGGCAACTATTGACACCACCATCTTTTGGCCAACGATGATGACTAGTGATAGGCTCTTAATCAATTGCACTAACCTTTTATAAAGGTAGCCTACATAGACATATCCCAATAAGGTTTCGACAAACTTAGTTCATAAAAAATGATATGCTCCACATGGACACCTAGTCTAAGCCCTTAGAATGATAGGATAGTACAACACATTATTCTGCTCAGACTAAGCATTTATAGGTCACATAGACTATGTGACAAAACCTATACCAAATTTGTAGACGTAAAGCTATCATCCAAAGGCTATAAATTGTCCTAAAGAAAGAACCAGTGTTCTCAAAGGTATTTCTAGGAAAAAAATAACCATTCTATGAGTTCAAGTGTAAACTCCAAAGAGGATTTGCTCTACTAGTCCTTTAACCTCCCAGTCAAAAATATTTTCCTTCTAAACTATAACCTTAGTGCTATTATTTAAGAGCTTAATTATAAGGTAAGATCTGAGGCCTTCTCTTGTTCCTTTGCTATGAACATGGGCCTATGATCTCACATGATTGGCCATAAATAAGGTGATCCTCGGTGATCCTCACGTAGGCTAAAGGATTAGGCTCGCTTTGTAAGTCACTTTTATTACATAAAGAACATAATTTAACATGTTATATTTATCTTCCTCTTTAATAAACACATCGTAAATATGAATGATGTTTGGGCCTATTTTCAATTATAATCTTGATCATCATCTCCTCTAACTTTGTTCAACGATTGTTATGTATGTAAACATAAATGTTAAATATAAAGTAATGCTTAATGTTTGGGGATGGCATTATGTCTGTAGGGATTCCCTCTCGTGAAGAATATAGACCGCATGAACATACCTCTCTATTTGACTATTTTTATTTATTACCCATGCAGATTACCTCTCATAAGGAATGTAATATGCATGGACTTATATTATGGCTCTAAACATTGTATTTATGTTTATTCACAAACAACTGTATATAGCATTTTTTGTGTGTATAGGGGTTATCATTTATGGTTTATATAGACCATTAATTATTGTTTTTAACCTTCCTCTTTGAGTTATATACAAGTGACCCTTCTCACTAGAGTAAAGGTCTAGTCGGACATATAATTCTTACAAGTAATAGTCTACATAGACTTAACGCTATATAGATAGGACCAGTTTGAGCATTTTGGATTGTTCTTGTGGATTTTGTACTATTTTTATGTCATTGTTTATTTTGGGTTGTAATAGCTAGTTAATAACTTCTTTTACATGCTAAAACTTTAATTCTCATCAAATGATTTTCTACCTAATTAATTGATGTTTTCATAATAAAATGGATATAAGTTTTCTTAATCAAAAGACATAGTAGCAAAAATGTATTTCAATAAAGTTCAATCTCTTACAAATGGGAGTTAGGTAATTACTGCCATTCCCTTTGGAATTATAGGTAATTGTTAGGCTATACTACAACTAACCAATAGCACAATTTCTAAATGCATGAACATATTACTTTTGTATTGTAACTCTTCAATTCCATAATTTATTTTTCCATGTGCAAAGGTGATATGGATGCTTAAAATGTAAATGCATGCTTGTTTGATATGGGACTAATAAAATTTACAATATAAATGGATGACATATTATAAAGGCATAAATGATATTTGAAATTCTGAACCTTTCTAGTACAGAAGATCAAAGGTCCTAGTGTAGAGGCCAAGTGGTGACTCCACTAACCACTCTCATCATTAGTAAAAATATCATAAACTCTACAGGTAGTGCAATCAAATCTACAGGAAACAATTATTTATGAATCACCATCGGACAGTTACTATATATTCTATTCAAAGTCACACTTTGTGCTATAGGATTACTAACTTGGATATCTAGATCTACTTATTTTAGTTCTAGTCCTCTATCATGTACTTGTGTGGTGTATATATATGAGTGAATAAATCCTAAGTCTATTAATGCCAAAACTAGAACATCAAATAAATAAAAAAACTACTAGTTACGACATTTGGAGCTCCCACTTCCTCACAATCCTTGATTGCATATTGTCTAGCTAGTGCACAGGCTTCTGATCTGGTCCCTTTATTACTATTATTAGACTACTTACTCCTAGCTTATCCTTTTACCCTACTATGAGGTGCTGCTAATGCATGAGTATAAGCACCCTCTAGCTATCTCTAGGGACACTCTCTTTTGTGGTCGTCTCTAGACCCACAAATAAAACACTCTCCTTTTCTTTACTACAAACATAGCCTATGATGCCTTTTTTGGCATGTCCTATAACGTCGAGGTGTATTTCTAGCCATAGTGGTTGAAGCACTAAAAGCTAGGTGTGGTGGTCTAGGTCTAAACATTGATGCTTGCCTAGATGCTTATCCCGTTCTCTAAGGCTGTGCTTATCTATAGGGCTAGTGCCTTAAATAAGACTATATCTCTCTCTACCTTTTACTATCACCCAAGGTTAAACTAGCTTACCCTGTAGTGAACTACCTCTTTCTTTAAAAAATATCTCTCCTCTCTTATGCCATTTCTTCCATATCATATGTAGCTACCAATAAAGCTGAGAAATCTCTTATCTTTGTAGTAGATACTTGCATTCTCAACTCTACATTAAGACCCTTTTCAAACCTCTTACATTTCTCTTCCTTAGTTGGAAGGAACTTTTCTACATACCTATTGAGTCTGGTAAAATCTTTTCATACTCAGATATAAACTTTTTATCCTATTTCAGGTTAAAGAACTCCTACCTCCTCTTATATTTATAGGACTCAAGTATGTATCTCTTCCTAAACTCATCCTAAAAAAACTCCCAGGTAAGATTTACTAGTGTTTCTCTCCTTTTAATAGTGTCCCACTAGTGAAATGCCTTTTCCTACATAAAAGAAGTAGTACACTTCATACTCTCTTTTACTGTACATGCCAGCTATTCCAGTGTCCTCAATGTTCTCTCTAACCAATACTCTCCCTTTGCTACATCATCACTTCTAGCTCCCAAGAAATCTACAGCCCTTATTTTCTTCACCCTCTCTAGGTATGTATTCTATAATACCACTAGGGGTTGAGTTACTTATGTTGGTAGAGGTACTAGAGCTAGTGGAGGATGTAGAACTATTGTTGCTGAAGTATGTCTTAGCAAATCAACTATCTATTTTAATAATACTGGAGATGCTTGCACCTATGTTTATGTCTAAGGTTGTGGCCTATGTGTAGGCATCACTTGCTCCTTGTATTATAGTAGGAGCATAACTAGTTACTTCCTCTCCTTGTTCCTCTAGTGCTCTATTAGACATCTTAACTTACTACAAAAATAACAAAACCTATCAACCACTTTATAGTGTAGCATACCAGAATAATCAATTTTTAGACATTGGCACTCATGCAAAATACCTAGGAACATTTAACCTATACTCTGATACAACTAAATGTGACATTGCTTAATAGATTTTTAAAGAAACTCGGTAAGCGATGCACTTCTTATAGGTCACCCATCCTGAAATTTCCCCGAGCCTGCACTCTTTAACACTTATGGAATATTTATTAATTGGATAGTTATTACTTAAATGTTCAATATATCACTTAGACAGTTCCATTAAGGGTATATTAAGTCTAAACACTGACTTTCTACCTATTATAAAATCTATAAAAATCTGGGTAGCATAATAGCTACTCGATTGACATTTTGAAAATCTTCGACCTATAAAAAAACACTTATAATGAGTTTTGACACTTCTATTGTAACCTCTTGAACCCTTCTAGTCCTTCATCATCATTAAAATATATATTATAAACATGCCATCATCACACATGCCTTAAGCCCACAACATTAGATTAAGATAGAGATCATAACCATTGAATATGCTAGTTTATTTACATCACATGTAAAACTTATTATTACAAACACCTACAGCTTCTAAGCTTATGGGGGTTATAACTAATAGTATTTACATGAGTGCCTACTAAAATCATTAAAAATGCAACACATTGTACCCTTTAGTGCCTCTACTATTACAATGCAGAATACTTGAGGCTAAACTACTACTTACTATTACCTGTGCACCAAAACACTAGTTTGCTGAGTATAAAACTCAGTGATGAATTTAATGGATTAAAAACATGTCACACGTAGACACTTAGATGAAAATAATGTGCCATAGATGTAGAGATGCAATAGATAGTACTCATGTTGTAAAATAATAATATTTTATTCATCAATTTGATAATGTAATTATTTATGCTTCCTATAACTCTAAACTGCCATTCATGCATGTCTTGTTATTTCCTATCACTAGAGAAAATATTTAATTTATTAAATAGGCTCAACTAAGTAGACTACACTTTAAGATGCCAGACCCAAATGGACTATAAACTGTTCAGTAGCCCATATTTTAGACCCCGACTGCTGCACTAGCCCGATTTAAAAGTAGGAATCAATTCACCGAAACTTCTTAAATCTAATAATCGCAATCAAACATCACAACATTGATACCTAGGATCAGTTTGTAGACCCCCTAAATCCACTAATCATTAATCAACCATCACAATTTGGATAATAGGGATCAGTCCTTAGACCTCCCAAAATAAACAATCATCAATAAAAATCTAGCAATTGCTAATCCTTAAGTTAATCGGTCAACCCATCTAGTGGTTATGTAACTAATGGTCCTTTTTTCTTTATTTATCTCTGTTTACTTACTAATCATCATTTTATAATATTTATAATTCATTAACAATTAGTTATAAATTTATTTCCACAGTTAAATTTTGACCCGGACAGTTATAGGTCAGTTTTGGTCATACCAAACAATTATAGGTCAGTTTCAAACATCAGTTTTAGGTCCTTTTACTATGCATGTATAAGTCCAATTTTAATACAAACCATGCCATAAATCTAGGTCGAGTTACATTTAGTTCAAATGCCATTTATAAGTTACTTTCTAATTAGTCAATTTAATAGGAAATTTATAAGTTTGTTTTCCATTTTCATACATTGTTATCGGCCCGTAGACAAAATTCACTAGGCAACAATTTATGCCAATTCACTTGCCATTATAGGCCATATATCATCTCATGTCATACATTTTATAATGCCACTAACTTTGGTCTAAAATGCCATTCCAATTTATCATACATATTACTCAAATACTAGCTCAAGTTTATCCCATTTTTAGGTCACTTTTGCCTATGCCTTATAAGTCTATTTTCAAGCCATTTTATACACCAATACTTAGTCCCATTTTCACACCAAGCTTACCATTTTACATGCCATATTTTTATTCATGATTAAATATACTTCATGTTAATTTCATGCCTTACATCACATGCTTATGTTATAATACCAAACGTGCACATTACCTATGACATCATACCATGATTACCATGCTACCCTATGGCATACATCTTTTCAACCATACCTTTTTTTTAGCCATACATATGCATTTTGCTAGAAGTTATCATACATACACATCCTATATCATCATTCTAGCATATGTATACATGTATATACCTAATGTCATACTTGCCATGTCATTGCACATCCCATAAATGCCTTGGCCATAGATGTCAAGCATATGTACATGTATTTTTCACCCATATTCACTACTTATACATCCACTTCTATGCCAATTCCTAAATTCCACCATGATGCCCATATTATATACAAAACATAAATGCCATAACCCACACTCATACCTCTTAGCTACATCAAGTACCACTCATACTCATGCCTTTTTTCACCATACAAATACATAAACCATTGAATGTTATAACATACACATCAATGGCCATCATAAAGTATACATACACATGCTTTAACACCATACACACACCTCTCGACTAAAGTGAAGCCATGCCTTTCAATGCACTTCTTCCATAAAAAAAATCCCACAATCATTCATTTATCATGGAATTAACATCAAAGTAGGCTTAGTTCTCAATTACACACACATTAACCACTCTAACCATGAATTCCATATAGAATTCTTCTATAATTTACACATGAATTGAACTTGGAATGCCTCAAATACATGAAATTCACATACCTACTCTTGATATAAAGCCTTGCTCACCCTTTAGCACACTTAATCTTCGTGTTGAATCTCATTCTCCTTTAAGCCTGCATACACACGGATATGGCTTAGAAAAATCACCAAAAATTCCAGAAGTCTCCAATTGAAATTCTATGTATATGATGGGCCTATGGATGATGAAATACCCTAGCAAACAAAATGAAAAGTGAAAAAAAATACTTACACACAAATTTCATTTTTCAAGCTTCTTTTTATGTACACTTAGGATTCCTTGAATTTTCTTAAACTCAAGGCTTGTTTATAGCCTCCCAAACCTTTGAAGACCTATTCTTGACTAATAAATGGTTTTTTCAGTGATAATTTGGTGTTGAATTAAGATAAAAAAGCCATGAAAATGGAGGAGAGAAGGGAGGAGTGGCATTAAGTTTATAGAGAAGAAAGAAAGGGGAAAATGGTGGAGGGGTAAGTGGACTTTGGCATATGGAAGTCTAGGTGGCATAAGGGGGTATTTATAGAGGCCATGGATAGCTCAGGTGGTGACACATGTCACCTAAACTTCTCAAAAATGCTCAATTTTGGCTAAAACTTTGGGAAAATTTTAAAATTTACTCAAACCTTTAAAAATCACTACATTTATTGTAAAAATCCTCGATTAAGCCTTTTTAGCCCTTCATAAAATTTCACAAAAAAAATTCCATTAGCAAGATAGTTAACTAACTGCCAAGATAGTTAACTAATTGCGTTGGGTTATATGTAAATCTCAAAATTTTGAAAAAATAGTAAATGACCTTGGAATTTCAAAATTCCTTCACTAATGGCCACAAGGGAATTTTTGACCTTCAGGGTATTGTATACTCAGGTTCGTTTGAGTGCATCCTAGGTCATTCCCAGCCCAAATCCATTTGAGCCTATGACCTACTAGATTTTATCCTAAAATAATTCATTGGTTCTGTTAAATTTTTAAATTAAGTCATTTTCATCATTTTATGGCCTGTCAAAGTTTCATGACCAGTATGCCCTACCTTGATTCTCTTGAAGGTGACCCAGCACTCCAGGCACAATTTTTCAAGCCTTGGTGGTAGTGTTCACAGAGCCTCAACTTACGGCCATTACATGAAAGATGGAATGATGATATGGATGGCATATGATAGTTGTTAAACACCATAATGCTCGATGAAATTTCAATACGGCAAAATGGCCTAATATTGGAATTGATATATGATTAATAAAATGATTATGTAGATGGCATAATATAGTTAAGAAACACCATAATGCACAATGAGCTTATAATATAGCTGAATGGCATAATATGGACATGCATAGGTGCTTTAGGCATTCATCAAATGCTTATGACATAATAATGTGGATATA
>CANXYI010930911.1:0-11302 GCA_948208565.1 Hura crepitans | reverse complement strand
TATGTTAGGTGATGAACTTGGAGGGGACAACATGTACATATGGGTGACATATATGGCCAAGTAATTAAGTGAATGTGTAATGGCATGTAATGCATGATATGGTATATATATAAATGTGTAATTTTGTTAGAATGATAATGCATAACATGTGTTTGTGGTGGCTTAATGAAAAATGCATGTATCTAATTGTAAATTAAGGGTGGCGGAGAGGTGTGTGAGGGATTTAAAGCATGGATGGTGTGGTAGGTAGTAACTAGATCATGAAAGCAATTAGGTGTGATATAGAAATGTATGCCAAAGTGGTGAACTTAATGAAATAATGCATGCTTGTGTCTATGATACATAACCAAGACATATAGGTATAATAGTTTGTAATGTATTGCTCCTAAGTATTTGTATGTAGTTATGTGTTAGACTAATAACATGTAGTGTGTAGGTGTGGTAACTTATGGAAAATGTCGCTGAGAGGTTTACATGCAGACATAGGTAAAATGTGCAAGACATGGTTTAATATTAATACATGAAAATAGTCTAGTTGAAAAAGGCATTAGTTTTATATCATGAAATTGATAGGATAAACCATACGTAGGATAATCCATAAGGAAAATAGTGGCAATAATTATGTAAGAAGCAAATCTCTTGTAAATGTCTTAAAAAGATTATGGAAAAATTAGCCCAAAAATGTAATCTATATGGCATGAAATGAGACCTATATTATAGACCATTTGTGCACTTAAGTGTAAAAGAAATTTAAGGCCACTTTTGAGGCCAATGTGAAAAGATTAAATGACATGTACTTGAGCCACAATGGCCAATTGTTTCAGCATAAAAAGGGGTATGGAAAGATGTTTAGAAATCAGTGACTAGAGGCCTATAATAGTGTCATGAACTCATAAATTGACTTATAATTATACAATAAAAGGGACCATTTTTGACTTAACATGAATATAACTCACAAATTGCATGTAATAGGGCTTTAATTAATGGATATAAAATAGTCTTAATTATTCCTATAGAAATAATTTAAATTAGGCTCAGAAAATAGACTCGTACTTGTCGGGTAGGAAAATGAATTGTAACTATCCAGGTCAAATTCAACTATTGAAATAAATTCGTAATTGACTGTTAAACATTATTAAATATTATAAAATGATGTGTAGTAAATAAATGAATGTAAAATAAAGTTACATGGCCAATTAGTTAAACATCCACTAGATGGGTTGACCGTTCAACTTAAAGATTAGTAGCTGCTAGTCTATCTATTTATCAAACTGGGCTAAAGCAGCTATAAGGCTTATAATTAAGCCACTGCACTACTCTATGAGGTAGACAATCTTCATTGCTAGCACTTTTGATTGTATGTCAAACTTTACTGGTACAGCGGTGATGATCTCTATCGGGGGCACTACACTAGTCTACTAGGCAGACTTGGGTGAAGTATTTGATATGATCAGTTGCCTTTGGATGGTCTACAAACTAATCCTTATACATAGATACGCAATATTTTTGCCCCTTGGGAGGTTCCTATGAATTGATTCCTATAGGCTATATCAAGCCGATGGAGCAGTCGAGGTCTAAAATATAGGCCGCTGCAAATTTTTTTTTTAATTCCTTCTTGGTCTAGTGTCAATAAGTGTACTCTACCTAGTTAGGTCTAATTAATAATTTAAATAATGCACCTGGGAATAATTGATTGGTTGAATAAACTAAAAGAAATAAAGTGAATGAAATTATCACAATGGCATAACTGTGATTACCAGGCTAATGGAATGAATGTAAATGAAATGAGTATTGCATTTTTAGTTGGTTTCTATACACTTAAATCCTATGTTGTTAGTGTATTAAAGCATCTGTGTGCCTATATAAGATATGCTTTTAATATATTAAATTCACCACTGATTTTATACTCAGCGTACTAATGTTTTGGTGTATAGGTAAGTAAGGGTAGCGGTTAAGCCTCATAGTACATGTAGTGTAGTAGTGGACACATTAAAGCTCTAAGTTTTATATGTGTTTTGATGTAAATAGTAGGCAGTCATGTAAGAGCTGTAGGTTATATGTCCAGCATGCTTAAAAATTGTTGAAGTCTATAAATTTAAGCGAAACATAATAGAAATAAACATGTGCTTTGTTTGTTTGGGGTTGTTTGTGATCTTGATACCTATGGGCTTGAGGATATATGTGTGTGATTTTGACATATATGAGGTGTGCTAATGATTGACTAGGGGATCATAAGGGTCTAAATCGTGGTTGAATGGATCGTTTTATTATAGAATTGTTTTTTTCAAGTGAAAAAAATTTTGGTATGTCACTCGAGTAGCCATTAAACTACCTAATTTTTTTGAACTTGAAATGTGTCTGCAGATGAGTTTTTTGAGTCTGTCAAATCATGTATAAACATGGTTAAGTGTTAGAGTAGAAATCTAAGTAATGCGTTATTGAATAAACATGTATAAACATGGTTAAGTGTTAGACTAGATGAGTTTTTTGAGTCTGTCAAACCATATATAAACATGGTTAAGTGTTAGATGGAGTTCCAGAATAGTTAAGAGGTGTTAAGGAGTTTAACCCTATAATAATTCTTGGAGGGGTGAACTAATGGGAAGTGTATCACCTGTCGAGTTTCTTTAGGAATCCAGTAGGGGTTGTCACATTCTTTGAGCCTTGGAGTCCATAAAATTCTATGATAGCTAGAGTATCCTTTTAGACTAAAAAGACTTTTTTTTTTAATTTTATTCATCTCTTCTTTTTTATGTCATAAAGCAAATGGGACGTAGTAATCAGTACTTGAAGTATTAGAAGCTTGATTTGAAAAGTGAGATTAATTAGACAATAATTTTAAAATATGATTAATTTCTTCTAGATAATTTATAGTGGCAAGCATTTCTTGAATCTTTGTCTTGCTAGAGTAAAAATATTGATCATCTCTTGAGTTAGCTATTTTTTAATTATTAATGTGTTAGAAACCTACTTTTGATACTTTAAAACCATCCTACCATTTGAATCTATAATTATAGAGGAAAGTAGGAGCATTGAATTCTTTAGAGGCACCGATTTGGAAAGTCCAAGCTAAGATCCATGGAATGCCAAATCATATAATAAAAAGCATTAATGGGTCGTGCCTTGGGGTTTTTGAGATTTTAGAAAAGGAATTAAAAATCAGGAGAGCATTTGCTATAAGGAAGTTCATGATTATCCCATAAATTCTCCACTAATCGACAATCCAATTAGGCATTCTTTTAACTTATAAAACTTTTAAGAAATGAATAAACCAAGAATGATTAAATTTTGAGAAAGAAAAATATTAAACCATGCGTCTTTATAATCACAATATTTAAACTTTAGGGACTATATTTGTTTGAGAAGCTTTTTTTAGTAAAAACAAATTGATTCTATTCAGCTAGGGATATCATTTTCATAATATTTATCTTAGAATAGTTGATCCTCTTAATTTTTTATGGTCAAAAGTATGTTATAATTTTATTGATACTGTATCTAAAAGGATTAGCTCATAAAATCTTCTATCATTCATTAATGTTGTGGATACAAAAAGGAAACTTAGAGGATAAATTTTTCAAGTCAACATATCAAAATAATTTTTTTGGGGAGATTTTTTGAGGTGTTTAGGCTGAAAATAAATTAAGAAGCTAGGATTAGGTTTTAGGTAGTAATGTGAAGAGGTTTTTAAGGAAGAGGCATAAAGAGTAAAGGCTAGGAAGGTATTTGGACTGACTTAGGAGCACAAAGGTGGTAAGTGTCTTCATAAAGCTTGTAGGAAGGTACTAAATCTAGAAGTGGTTGAAGGGCTTTAAAAATTGCTTGAGACTACTAGACCATTCATTTGAGAATGTAGTTTATAAGGAGGTTTTGTAGTACGAGTCTTTAGCCTAAGTTTTTGAGGCTAAAGAGGTAGGAATCTATTAGACATAAGGGTCAGAGCATAGGATTCATTAGACATTTTATGCTTATTTAGGGTCACCATCTTAGGTTTTTCCCTATAGGAATTTAGGAGAAAGAAAACCAAGTAATGAGTTATTAGATTTTATATGCTCTATTTCAAAATCAAAATTACATAAGAGCTTACCACCTGGCAAAAACTTGTTTTGAAATAAGATTTTTCGCATCCTTTTCCAAAATACCTTTTACAGCTTTGCAATAAATTCATAAAATATGAATCATTTCCAATTTTTTTAATAAATAAAACTATAGCTAAAGGCTCAATTTTTTATAGTAGAATATTTCTTTTTGGTATTACTCTAGGAGCTACAATAAAAATGAATCAAAGACTCTTTGAATTATAATCTTAGTTTAATAATACCACTATAACCTAAATCTAATGCATCTATTTCTAGAATTTGGAAAGCCTTAAGATGGGGCAAACTTATACAAAAAAGATACTTGACTCTTTCTTTGACTTTTTTAAGGACATGATATCGATTTTAGACCATTGATGAGCAGATTTCTTTAACCTATCATATAATTGTTTACATATTAATTTAAATCTTTAAAGAAATTTGATATATAATTGAGACATGCTAAAATCTTTGTAAGTATGCTTTGTCCTTCATCTTGTTAGGAAATTTTTCTATAAATTCTAAAACTCTTGTAATTGGTTTTACCTTTCCTTGATAAATCTCATGTCTTAGAAATCTAACTTTTGTTTGACAAAGCTTTTAGTTTTGTTGCAGAAACAACTAATTCATTTTTTTATAACTTGAAAAAGCTTTTATAAATGAGGAAAAATGCTGATATAAAGTTTATGAAAAAATTACAACATCATTTACATAAACTATTGCAAATTGTTCATAAGGTATTAAAATATTGTTCATCAAATTCTGAAATTCTAATGGTGCATTTTTTAGACTGAAAGTCATAACATTCCATTCATAGTGTACAAAGGGCATATTAAATCCTATTATATATATATCTTCTTTTTTAATTTGAACTAGCCTAAAGCTAGACTAAATATAAAATTTTGAAAATATATTATAATTTATTGTCTATTTAACTTATCTCTCTTATCTAGAATTGGCAACCTAATCCATTGTAAAACCTTATTCAATGGTTTGTAATTTATTACAAACCTAGGTGCTCCCCTTTCTATCTCAGAAGTTTTCATTATGTAAATAGCTAAACATGACCACAATGATTTTGAATCCCTTATTAGACCTTTTTCATTCAAATCTTTTATTTCTTACATGGATGCTTTTAATAGTTCTTCATTCATATGTATGCCTTTGGCCCAATTAAGAATCATACTATCATTAGAGTCAAGGATGTAAAAAAGGCTTACTTCATTTTTCTATCTATTTCAGAAAGCATTTAGACTAGGTGTGCAAACTTCTTTAATGAATTTTTCTTTATCCTTTTTAATTCTCAATTTTACTTGAGGCTTTTTTAACTGAATTTCTATCCTTAGGCTAATAATTTCATTTATTAGATACTCTTTATGCTTTCTTTTGTTATTTTTCATATTTATTGTGACATTATCTTTTAATTTATTAATATCCCTTTGTTGTATAGGAAAAGAAAATTCTAATTTTAGTTCATCTCTAAGAACATTAGTTATTATTCTAGTTTTAATAACATGAAAGGGGTATATCATTGTAATGAAAAGTGTTCCTAATATTAATCCATTACTTATGTTTTTTTTAGTGTTAGGTTTTTATCAAAACAGTATCCATTATTACAAATTTTTACATTTCATAATTTATAATCTATCTTTAATTTTGAACCACTTGTTGTATTTAATCTTACTATTATCTTCTCATAATATTTGCTAGGTACTAATCCTTCTTGAATGCAATTTTTATAAGCTCTTAAGTCTAAAAAGGCTAAAGTATTACTATAGTGTTAATTGTTTATTACTAAATTAACTTTCACTATCCAGTTTTGATAATATTCTAGAGATATGCTACCTATAAACTCACCTTGATTCATGGTAGAAATTTAAGATTCTCTTACTTCTTATCTTTTTCCCTATTTTCTTATGAAGGCCGTAACTTTTTCATCGAGAAATTTCTTTTTTATCATTATCCCTTTTTAGCTCTTGAATTTCTCTTTATAAGTTTTTTACTTTTTTTTGTAGGTTTTATATTGTAATTGCTAGTTTTTACACAATTTTAAACCTATCATTGAGTTTTTCCATCTTATAAGTTTGGAAACCTGCTTCGTTATCATTATTTTTGGTTATTATTTCTCTTAATCTTGACAGATAGCTTCTCTTTATTTCAGGGTTTTTCATTTTATCTATTAAATCTAATAAAAAATTTATTTTCACATTAATATATTAACATTCCCTATACCGCACACACAAGGCCCATCACATACACACTCTTTGTTTTCAGTATAGTAGTATGTGATAGATGACTCAACAAGATTTCAACCCTCATTCCTGGAGTAAAAAATTTATTCTTCAGTATCTATTAAAAGTAGATTTGCTAACTATTCTTTTACATCATTAAATACTCTTAGCTCATTAATCTTTTGTTTGAGCCTATAATTTTTTGCATAATGTCGTATCTTTCAAAAATTCAAATAGACTGTTGATGATCTTTTATCGAATTTAGGTTTTATTTCCTATTTCATTGAGATTTATTAGTCTTTGATTGCTTGGAAGTTTCTCCCTTTTCCCTTTTACTTTTAATATATCTTTTAGTTTATAATATTTTTATTCCATTTGTTAGTTCTTCTTTTAGCTAAAGGGGCTCTAATTTTTAATTTTTTCAAACCCATATTGTTCACAAAATCCTCTTAATTATTTTATACTTTTACATCGCTTTTAATTTTATTTTATTTTATAACTTTAGATATGTATATAGTGCTAAACCTTATTTACTAATATAGCTATTAACTCTTCCAAAAGTTATCATATTATAAGGCAAGTCCTTATGATGTTCTTCTTTGTTCCTATTTCTAACCTTTTCAACAAACAATCTAGGTAAACCTAATATGAATCGTTCTCTCGAAAAAAGATTATTACTATCTGATCTAGTAAAAAGCTTAGTTAAGAAAACATCTGTATACCATCTAAAGTTTTGTAATTTATGATATCTAAGATTCATTATTATTTCAAAAGCCTTAACTTAAAAAAAACTTGGATCCCCTATGAAACTTTTAATTATGAAAAATATAAATGTGTTAACCATGTCATCTACGGTTGTTTGTTGGGGTTATGCAGAAGTACCTTCATCAATTTCAACTATAAATTTCTTAACTTCTAAGACCTATTTTTTTTATCATCGGGGTTAAGGTAATGATCCTAAAGCCCATTGAGTTTTCATGTAAATCTTGATATCAGAACTTGGACAATGTCTTTTTCATTATTTTTTCTAGCTCTATAAGCAAAAGTTGCCATTGCCATTTCCTTACACATATTAAGGATTTGGTGTTCATTTAGACTATTTATATTCCATTCATATTGATTCTCCATTGTATTTAACATGAATGACTTAAGTTGTTTCCTTATATTGAACATCTAGAGGACTAGGTCTAGGATAACAATTTTTTATTTTAGGAGTAGGAGTAATTATACTACTATTATAAATTTTTAAGACTTGCTTTTCTTCATAAAATTGCTTTTCTAATTCCTCTTCAACTTAGGATTCCTAATTTTTAACAACTATATTAATGACTTGTTTATTCTTTTTATCTTCAAAGTCTAACGTTTCTAGTTTCTCTTAAATTTGTTATAACACATCTGAATTAGATCTTAAATTGATTTATGATTCTTTGTTAAGTTCGAAAGGCTTGAACAATGATTGGTTTTTTATATTCTCCCTCTAGGAGGTAAAGGACTTTCTACTTTAACTATTATCAAACTTTTTAGTTCAATTATTTAACCTAAATATTATCAATACTTTATTACCAACCATTAGGACAAAAAATATGAACTTTGAAATGAACTCAAAATCAGTCATAGTAATATACAGGGTTTACTATAAAGTTATGTCTATAGCTTTAAACCATAGATCTAAACATATTATAATAAAAATTAAACTTTATTTGTTGACCAATATGTCTCATAGTAAGATCCATGTTCCCAAAATGTTTCAAATGGAATGAATAAGCACAATTAGGTTCTTAGGAACCACATGATATTAATCATCCTAAACCCTTAGAAAATAATTCTCAAATATCTAAAATACTAGAATAATAAGATGGCTAAATTAAGTTAGAGTTTTTCCCTAATTTTTCTTAGTCATCTAAGATTTCAACTTTCCAAAATAGTAGACTATCAAGTAGTAGTATTCCAAGACCATTAGAACCTTAGGTCCCTATCATAATTCCTACAAAAAATATAAATAATGATGATATAAAACTTAGAGAGGTAGATTATAGTTGGTTAGTACCCTGACCTAACTATGTTAAAGGAAAAGATACCTAGAGGGTCTCTTTACTTTGTATGTCTCCCACTAGATCTCAAATGGATTCCTTTTTCTCATATTAGTATAATTGAAGAAGAATTTGAAATAGATAAAGATTTTTTGATAAAAGAATTCACAAAAGAATATAGTATAGATAAAAGAGATTGGTCTTTTGATATCATAAAAAATGATGAAAGGGCTAGAATAAGAGAAATCTAGTATCACAAATAAAAGTGTGAAAAGCTAATATTTCATTTTTCATATGGTTCCACCATTATAGACAAAATAATAACATTGACGTACCCTTTAAAGATATTATAATAACTAATAAAAAAACTAAAACAAGGAATACTATAGACAACTAAGAAATAAAGTCAATTCATCTGCCATTATAACAATATTGGAATAAAATATAAAGAAGACACCATTTTAGCATTATCTTTTAAGAAAGCACAATTCTAAAAATCTGACTCACAATTTACAAAAGAATTAAAAGTAGTCTAGAGTCAATTCAATTTTTCAAATAAGATGTTACCAATTATAACATCCCAAATAGATAATAAATACTTCTTTTTCTTACCCTCGGAGGGGGAATATACAAAACCAACCATTGTTCAAGCCTTTTAAATTTAATAAGGAATCACAAATCAATTTATGATCTAAAAGAGATTTGTTAAAATAAATTCAAGAGAAATAAGCAAAGTTGGACTAAAAGACAAAAATAATGAACAAGTCATTAATATAATCAATAAGAATAAAATAGTTTTATTAAGAATAACAAGTCAAAAATTTATAATAGGAATGTAATTACTCCTACTCCTAAAATAAAGTACTAATATCCTAGACCTAATCCCTCAGATGTTCAATGTAAAGAAAGATCTCAAGTTATTCAAGCTAATTACAATCGAGAATCAATATATGAATGGAATATAAATGGTTTAAGTGAACACAAGATCCTTAAAATGAGTGAGGAAATGGCAATGGTAGCTTTTACTTATAGAGAGAAAAAATAATGAAAAAGACATTGTCTAAGTTCTAATATCAAAATTTACTAGATAACTCAAAGGTTTGTGGGATCATTTTCTCCATCTTGATGATAAAAAATTTTATTAGAAGCTAAGAAAATTATTGTTAAAAATGAAAAAAGTACTTCTACATAGCCCCAACAAACAACTATAAATAACATGGTTAATACATTTATATTTTTCATAATTAAAAGTTTCATAAAATATTCAAGTTTCTTTCTAGATAAGGCTTCTAAAATTATAATGAATCTTAGATGTCCTAAATTCCAAGAATTTACATGGTATAAAGATGTTTTCTCAGATAAGCTTTTTACTATATTAGATAGTAATAATCCTTTTTGGTAAGAATGATTCGCATTAGGCTTACCTAGGTTATTTTTTAAAAAGGTTTGAAATAGGATCAGAGAAAAACATCATAGGGACCTGCCTTATAATAGGTTAACTTCTAGAGAAGTTATTAACTATGTTAATGAAAAAGGTTTAGCACTACATATAAATCTAAAGTTATAAAATAAAATAAAATTAGAAGGGATGCAAAGTAGAAAAGAATTAGGAGGATTTTGTGAACAATATGGGTTTGAAAAAAATTAAAGCCCCTTCTTTAAAAGAAGAACTAATAGATGGAATAAAAAATATTATAAACCTAAGAGATACGTTAAAGGTAAAAGGGAAAAAGGAGAAACTTCTAGGGAAGCAAAGACTAATAAAACTCAAGCAAATAGGAAAATAAAACCTAAATCTAATAAAAGGTCATCAATAGTCTATTGGAAATGTGGAAAGATAGGATATTATGCAAAAAATAAAAAAGAATTGTTGGGTAAAATAAAAGATTAATGAGCTAAGAGTATCAAATAAATTAAAAGAGTAGTTAGCAAAGCTACTTTTAATAGATATTAAAGAATAAATTTGTAAATATGAGAATGTGGATTTAAATCTTGTAGAGTCATTTAGCATTGTCTAATATAGTGAAAACAAAAAGAGTTTATGTGATAGGCCTTATGTGCATGACCCCCTTTACCTCATCTGAACGCTAGCCGGTCATCAATCCCAACTAAGGAGTGTATGGAAATTGAGATATACAAACTCACCTATACTATTACTTGTTATAAAACAATCTTATTAAAACATTACGTGTGAAAATACTAGTTTTCAAAAAAAATTTTAAATAGTGTTACATATTTTGAAAATTGGGAATACTAGGGCTAAAATTTTGATAGTAGAATAGCTGTATCGAGCACTATCCCAAATTTTTTAATTGTAACCTATGTAAGAAAAATACATTTCTAAAACTTTCACACATCTCCATAACATTCATGTGATCCACTTCTCAATCCATAATGCACAAACACAATCATAAGATATTACAACCTAAGGAGGAGGTATCATATAACAAAATACACAATTTAATAGTTTATAATGTTTTACAAAGTTTAATGTCCAAAAAGAAACATTTTAGGCAATTTAGGCCCATTTCATTACATTATAAATTAAGTGCTATGTATACATCACATGCTGCACTAAATTTACAAAATTTTACCAAAAGAATAGGCTTCCCTTGATAACTTTGATGTCTTGAGGCTTGAGTCTCAAAAAGTCTTCTTACTTATGCATCAAGAAGAAAATGATATGCTAAGTGAATGCTTAGTGGTGTAATCGAGATTATATGTGTATGCAGTTCATTTCCAAGCATAACTAATCCATATATTTCATAATATTCATCTAAATGGTGATATGCCATTTTCTTAACCAAAAGACATACATCATGTATAATGACATTCATATCACACATATATGGTAAACATGCATTTAAAATCAACTAATTATCACAATGAGAAATTATCAGCTCATATAAGCACTTAACTATCATTTTCTATCTTAATATACATTATAAGTAGATTTCAAATTTTGCCA
>CANXYI010930873.1:0-10301 GCA_948208565.1 Hura crepitans | reverse complement strand
TTCATTTTTGCAACTATTTGCAACCAATAGAATCCTTTTTCTTACAATAAGGATGTGGCACAAATTAAGCTTTCTTTAAGTATGCACTTTAATTGCTCTAATATTTTATCAATTCACTCGTGCTAATATTTTGCTATGGTTGAGTCAACTTTGTATGTGCCAAAAATGTCAACTACCCCCATGTTTTTTACACATTTTAGATAATTTTTCTAAATGCCTTGTGCCACTAGTGGTTGCTATGGTACTAGTGTTGGAGGAGGGGTAATAGCTACAACAACCTATCTAAATACCTTGACCATCTAATGTATCAGTGCCAGTTGCACTTCTGTTGACTATGTAAATGTAGGTTGTGTAGCATCACTAAGTATAAGTGCTTTTGAGCTCTCTAGCTTCTAGACTATGTTATGGCAACGGCTTTCTACCTCCTCAGCACTTGCTGGTGGTATTTGATCACTCGTCTTTAATCTATATCAAGAAATAGATATCAACCTTAAGCAGTGTAGTGTTGTGTGATGTATGTATATATAAACCCTATGGCACTTATATGCAACCTAAGAATGCCTAAATTGGGCTCTAATAGCACCTAATATGACACCGCTCACCCAACTCGATAGCGGATCAAAATGAGAGATGGCACATTGTAACACCTCCTACCCAAATAATAGCTAGTCTGAATAAAAGATGGCACATTAACTAGCTTTACTAAACTGTACCATTATCTTCTTAAAACCTTGTTATGTGTGTCTACAACATGACTATCTTGGGCCAATATATAGATTAAACCAATGTCTTAGAGACAAACACATAGGAAAATATTGCTTCATTTTAACAAAATTCAATAACATTATAAGTACTTGGTAGCCTATTCTAAGATAAACTTATAGAAATAGCACTTTTGTATTATTCTCAAACTCAAAATCAGCCAGCTGGGTCCTCTTAAGACTCAGTCATCATTAACTAGTACATAGTGACAATAGTCACATCATATTCATAACTCACATTATAGTCTCAATTTCACATTGCATTAGGCATACATCACATAATAATTACACACTATTAACATCTATATATTTAGTTTACATAAGCAGTGTACCTTGAAAAACTATGCATATACAATACAACACTAGACCCATACCCTACTTATACATATATGAGTGCTAACTAACTTCATTTACATCATACTAAAGATATATAGAAAATATACCAATATTAGAGGTCATTTGCACTGCACTGCTATCTCGAGGCTAAACTTGAAGTTGGATCTATCTATGACCTACACATCAGAAACACGTTGCACTAAGCATAAAGCTTAGAGGTGTATTCAATAAAATATACTCGCATGTAAATGCACTCATGCCAAGCATGCATTTCAAACAAAAATATCTTGTTACATAACATTCACCCTAATTGCCTTACCTGTTGTTTTACCTATTTAGCCATTTTAGGTCATTTTGTTACCATGTTTTGTTAGTGCTCATTATTTGTCACTTATGGATCCTAATTCACTGCTTATGTTTGTTTCCCTTTTTACTTGGCATCATTAGGTATCGTATTCATAATCTAATTTACTCAACAAGTTAATGCCAAGATTGCTACCCAATTTACCTAACTTGTTTAAACTATGCTTATTAATCCATTCAATTAATTTGTATATCACATTTACATCTTTTTTTTTTGCTAGCATATATCTAAAAGACAAATATCAAAATACTAGATAATAGGATCACATTATATAGTGGCCCATATTTTTGACCTCACGACTACTGCACTAGCACTTCTCACTAGTGTAATGTGTAGTAGTCCTATTGAACCTCCTAATGGCTGCACTCATTTAAGATTACATGCAACGGTTTTGTTGGACCTCTCAATGGTTACATCCAAATTATTCAATCAAATATAATCAATATAAGCAACTTATAGGTGTGAAGTGGTCCGACTGAACTTCTTAGTAGTTGCACTCACTTAAGAACACATTTAGTGGTTTTGTCAAACCTACCGACAACTGCACCTATATTATATAATCAAGTATAAGTATCAATGACACCAAAGTGTCTTAGCAGCTGCTATAACCACTAGTTGATTGATCAACCTATCCAACAAGCTATCTAATAGATATGGGACTATCTGATTTCCACTTTCATTATAACACCCCTGCTTAATTCTCGAAGGAACTGAACAAGTAGTGCTACCTTCCACTAGGTCACCTATCCTGATATTGCTCTAAGGGCTCATTCATTTAACACTTATAGATATGCATATTTTTCATTCAAATATTACTTAAATTATCATACTAACCTTCAAATATCAATGTACAAATTATAATTAACTCCATAATATCATCACACAAAGCCCTGGGCCCATATAACATCAGAACATAAATATTAATACCATTCAATGTAAATTAACCATACATCACATAAATCCATCAATTATATGTTGACATAAATATTCAATCTTACAAAAACTAAACCCAACCCTATAGGAATTACATGAGTGCCTTTTAAAACTGAAAAGAGAACATAATTATACCCTCAAAAACTTTTTGCTACACTATAACACTATATTGAGGCTAATTGGCTACATTATCTAATACTTACACATCGAAACACTGATATGCTGAGTACAATACTCAGTAATGAATTTAATACAATAAAAGCATGTCATGCAGTCACATATGCATCATACAAGTCATGCGTGCATCATGCAATATACTCAGACAGTGTCATAATAATAATAATAATAATAATAATAATAATAATAATAATAATAATGATGATGATGATGATGATGATGATGATGACGATGATGATGATGATGATGATTTATTTTTCTATCTTATTAACTTAATTATCACTTTCATACTATAGACTTCATTTTTATAAATTTTCCATTCACCATTTACTTTCACTATTTATTATATTCATTTTATCTTTTAGGCCCAGCTAGAAAGATAACACTTTAAAACATTAGATTACAAGCGAAATCCAGACTATACAATGGCCCACATTTTGGACCCTAATGGATGCACCCACCCAGTGCAGTGGGCCACAACTGGACCTCAGCTATTGCACCAGTACAGTGTAGTGGTCTATCACAAGACGTTGATAGCTGTACTAGCTCTACATAGTGTAGGGGCCCATAACTTAACCTTGGTGGCTGCATCAACATAGTATAGTGGTTTACTCAAAACCTTGGTAGCTACACCCACCTAGTGCAGTGGTCCCATATTGGAACAACTGTGGCTGTACCCACATAGTGCAATAGCCAACATCATGACCTTGGCAACTGTACTCACCATCATAATCATCAACTTAGTAGCCCTGAAGGCACAAAGTCTCTAGTATACATTTTTGTTTACTAATTTCTTATCATACATTACATACACTAATCTTTATCCTTGTACCATACATAGATTTTCACATGCCATGTCCCATTTATGTTACATATATTATTACCATCGTAATACATCATGATTAACATCATAATACATCATGTACATACATCAACCACACATGTACATGCTATGACATACATGTCATGCATATGACCATGTATACATCATGCATATTCACATATTTTTCACATCCAAAACATATCTATATCATTATTATCACATCAAATTTTATAACATAGCATGCATATTACATTACATCAAACACACACATACATAAAGCAAAACTTCCATACACATGTTCATGCATGTACAAAAACAAATACATGTTGGCATGTATTTATTGTGTTGAATCCACATAACTAGGGTATCTATACACCTTTTCCACCTTTCTAAGGCCTTGTTTGACTTGGTTCTTCACAATCTCTCCTTGAACATACATTATGGAACTCTAACTTTAAAAACTCATATAAAATCATAGGAAGCCCTAAATAGAAATTTATAAACATGGAAATTTTAAGAATTTCAAGGAGTACATTGTCCTAAAATAAAAACTAAGAAAGAAGCATTGACACCCAAAAATGGCACTATTCACCTTATACACAAATCTTTCAAAAGTGAGCTTTTTAGGTGTTTTTAAGGGTAGAAATTAAATCTAAAGGTCATGGAGGTTTATTTGCACACAAGACTTATGAGATTTAATTGTGCTTAAAGGTGGGTTTGAAGGAAAAATGGAAGGGAGCTCTCTCTTGAAAAATGGCATCACTTCTAGAGCTTTCTAAAGGTTGAAGATAGCTTCCTTACATATGTGAAATGATGTGCATATGTGGGGAGCCCTTATATATTGGTGGTGGGTGTGCTAGATCATGATATGTAGTGGTCTAATAGCCCATAAAAATCATATTTCACTTTAAAATTTGGGAAATTTTAAAAATTATATTAGACTTCTAAAATAGTTTCTTTTGCTTTAAAAATCCTCGATTGGGCCCGTTTATGGCCTTGTAAAATTTCAAGTCCAAACTCTAATGGCTAGTGAGTGTACTATTGAATCACTCTAATAAGAAATTCTAAAAATGTATCAAAAGACCTCAAAAAATTAAAATTCCTTAACCAATGAACTCATTGGAATTTTTTACCTTCAGGGTGTGCTATTTTTAGGTCTGTCCAGGCACATCCCAAGTCATTCCTGGCACAACCCCATTTAAGGTTAATATTCACTACTTTACTGCTCAAAATGAATTATTGGTTATGTTAAATTTTTAAATTAATCCATCTTGCTTTCTAGCCCGTCAATGTTTTAGGACTAGTACACACCTTCACTAGCCTTACATAGTTATCTAAGGTTCATAAGAACACTATTCAAGCCTCGGATGTACTATTTATGAATCCTCGATCTATGAGCATTCTAATTCTTCCTCTCTTAAGTAATTTCATCCTTAAAATTACTTGATGAAAACAAATGTTGGTACTGAGCCTTCATCTACCGCTCACTTTCCCACATGGCCTCTTCAGTGTTGTGATGCCTCTATAGCACCATTACAAAAGGAATGGAATTGATCCTCAATTACTTCAATTCTCTAGTTGGAACTACATAGGTTCTTCTTCATATGTCATATCTAGTTACACTTAAATATCTTCTATTGGTATCACATAGGATAGATCAGATCTGTACCGAATCAATATCGACACATGAAACACATCATGTATCTATTACAACTCAGGTGGTAAAGCTAGCCTATAAGTCAATGGCCTTACACATTCTGTAATGTCATATGGACAAATGAATTTAGGACTATGCTTTCCTTTCTTACCAAACCTAAGTATCTTCTTCTATGGTGATACCTTTAAAAATACTTTCTCACCTACTTCATATTTAATATCCTTTCTTTTTATATCAGCATAAGAATTTTAATGACCTGTAGCAGCTTTTAATCTCTCTGATAATCTTAACTTTATCATCTGCATCCTTAACCAAATTAAGTACCATTATTTTGCCTTCTCTAACTTCAGTCTAGCATAAGGGAGTTCCATACCTTCTGCCATATGTTGCCTCATAAGGTGCCATACCCAAACTAGTTTAGTGGTTGTTGTTGTATGCAAACTTAACCAATGATAGATATTGATCCCAAATACCTTTAAAATTGATGGCACAACTACATAACATGTCTTCTAGAACTTGTATCACTCTTTTTGATTATCCATTTATTTGAGGATGAAAGGCTATTATGTATATCAATTTAGTCCCAAGTGCTTCATGTTTTTTCTTTTAAAATCCAAAGGTAAACTGAGGATCTATCTTAGAAATAATAGCTACTAACATATTGTGTAATCTCACAATCTCATCAAATATATAGCTGTGCTAGCTTTTTCAAAGAATAATTCATCCTCATAGGAATAAAATGTGTTGTTTTAGTTATCCTATCCATAGTTACCCATATAACATCACACTTGCTCCATCTCAGTGGTAAACCCATCATGAAATCCATATTGACCTTCTCATATTTCCATTCTAGTATTGTTATTGGATGTAACAATCTAAAAGGAACTTAATGTTTAGCTTTTACTTGCTGACATGTCAATCATCTAGCTACATATTTAGTTGCATCAAGCTTCATTCTTGACCACTAATAATGAGGCTTTAAGTCCATATACATCTTTGTACTACTGAGATGCATAGAATAAGGAGCTTCATATGCCTCTCTCAAAATCTATGCTCTCAGGTCATCTATATTAGGTACACACAACCTATTATAGTAGTACAAATATCCATTCTCTCCTAATTTATACTTTATGGTCTTCCCCACTTTGACTTTGCCTATGGTTTGTACTAGTTGTTTATCTCTTATCTGTGCTTCTTTAATTTATTGCTTGAACTCAGGCTTAATCTATAATTCAACTAATATAGCATCTCCCTCTCTATACTTTATTTTGACATTCATTATTCTTAATGTTCCTATGAAATTTTGGCTTAAGGCATCTGCAACTATGTTCACCTTTCAAGGATGATAATCTATTAAACAATCATAGATGTTTATCAACTCTAGCCACCTTCTCTGTGTCAAGTTTAACTCCTTATGTGTAAGGAGGTATTTTAAACTCTTATGGTTAGTGTAAATATGGCATTTCTCACCATATAGATAATGTCTCCATATCTTTAATGCAAAAATAATGGCTACTAATTCCAAGTCATGTGTGGGATAGTTCTTTTCATGTGGCTTCAACTATCTGGAAGCATAAGCCACTACCTTACCTTCTTGCATCAATATACAACTGAGCCCATTGTGTGAGGCATCACTATAGATAACAAAGTCCTTGCCTTATTCAGGTTAGACAAGTATAAAAGCCTCAGTCAACATTGCCTTTAATTCTAAAAACTGTTCTGGCACTTCTCATCCCATTCAAACTTTACATCCTTTCTCAATAGTTTGGTTAATGGTGCTGCAATCATGGAGAGTCCCTTCACAAATCTTCTATAATAACTAGCCAACCCTAGAAAGCTTCATATTTCACTCACATTCCTAGGTGGCCTCTACTCTAACAAAACCTTAACCTTACTAGAATCCACCCTGACACCTTCTATTGATGCAATACAACCTAGAAAGGCCACTTTATTTAGCTAGAATTCATACTTGCTTAGCTTGGCATACAATTTTCTCTCCCTCAAGGTCTATAGAACAATCCTGAGATGTTGTTCATATTCCTCTTGAGTCTTAGAATACACTAGGATATCATCAATAAACACTACAATATACTAATCTAAGTATGGTCAAAAAATCCTATTCATCAAGTCCATAAAATCTGCTGGGGCATTTGTGAGTCCAAATGGCATCACTAAGAATTCATAATGCCTGTATCTAGTTTTGAAAGTAGTCTTGGGTATGTCAGACTCCTTAATCCTCAACTATTGGTATCCTAATCTCAAGTCTATCTTGGAAAAGACACCTGTACCTCTAAGCTGATCGAAAAGATCATTAATCTTCGGCAAAGGGTATTTATTCTTTACGGTCACCCTATTCAACTATCTGTAATCAATGCACAACTGAAATGACCAGTCTTTCTTCTTTATAAATAACACGGGTGCTCCCCAGGGTGAAATACTGGGTCTAATGAAACCCTTGTCTAACAATTCTTGCAATTGCACCTTTAATTCCTTTAACTCAGTAGGTGCCATTCTGTAAGGTGTAATGGATATAGGTGTCGTACCAGGATACACTTCAATTTCAAAATCAAATTCTCGTTATGGTGGTAATCCTGGTAACTTATCAAGAAAACATCTAGGAATTCAGAGACAACTAGGATCTAGTCAATACTAGGTGTAGAGTTACTGGTGTCTATTACATGAGCTAAATAGGCTTCACAACCCTTACGGATTAGTCTTCATACTGTAATAGCTGAGATGAGGTTATCCAAAAAATTTCTCTCACTTATAACTATTACCTCATAACCTTCTGATGTCTTAAGGGTAAGCCTCTTATTTTTACAATCTACCATAGCCTGATGTTCAGATAACCAATCCATACCTAAAATGACATCAAACTCATTAAACAGGAGTTTTATTAAGTTTGTAGGGAATATCTAATTCTGAATCATTAGAGGATAGTGTCTGTACATCTTATTCACCATTACAATCTGTCTAATTAGGTTAGTGACTTGAATGTCTACATTTACTGGTTCTAGTTCTAATCCCCTATCTTATGCTTGTGCAATGCATATATAAGAATGTGTTAAGCTTGGATCTATCAATGCCAAAACTGGAGCATTAAATAAGAAAAATTTACTAGCAATCACATTTGGAGCTTCTACTTCCTCTTGAGATCTGGCGGCGTATTGTCTGGTAAGAGCTTGTGCCTCAGACTTGGTTTCTTGGCTGCTATTAGGCTGGTAAGCTCTAAACTATCTCTGCCCCTTATTTTAAGGTGTTGCTGAAGCTTGTGTTTGTGCAAGTTCAGCTTGCCTCTATGGATAGTCCCCCTGATAATGGTCTCTAACCCTACACACAAAACATTCTGTTGACCTGTTCGATCTATGCCTCCCCCAATGTCTCTTGTTACATGTCTCACAAGTAGGAGGTGCACTCATGGCTACTAAAGCTGGGGCACTCGAGGTTTGCTATGGAGGTCTAGGCTTGGATATAGATACCTATCCTGACCTCTGATATTATGGCTACCTCTATGTCTAATATACTGATTAAGACTAAGTCTGGGCCTCCCTTTGTCTCTTACTAGCTCCAGGTGCTGAGCTAGTTTGGCTAGCTGTAAATTGCCTCTTTCTTTGAAAAACCTCTCTCTTCTCCTGCATCATCTCTTCTTTATCATAGGCAGCTAATACTAAAACTATCTATATGTGCAACTCTACATTAAGGCCTTGTAGAAACCTTTTGCATCTATCATCTTCACTGAGATTAAACTCCTTTGCATGTCTACTAAGTCTTGCAAAGTCCTTCTCATATTCAGAAATAAACCTTCTACCTTGCTTTAGGTTGAAGAACTCTTGCCCCCTCTTATCTTTGTATGATTCTAGAAAGTATCTCTTTTTAAATTCTATCAGAAAGAAGTCCTAAGTGATTTCTGCTGCTGTTGCCTTTCTTTTCTTTATGGTATCCCACTAATAAAAAGTTTCTTCTTATAGGAGAGAAGTAGCACACTTTAAGTTCTCCTCATTAGTGCATTCCAATTGCTCTAATATCCTCTGGTTCCTCTCGAGCTAGTATTCAACTCTGGTTGTATCATCCTCTTTAGCCCCTAGAAAATCAACTGCACCTATCTTCTTTACCCGCTCTAAATAAGTCTTATGTACTAGTGTTGAAGGTGGAAGAGGTGGTACTGCTCCTGATGTATGTCTTAGCAGTTCGACTATCTGCTGTAGTAATACTAGTGAAGCCTGCTACTATTGTGGTGGTTATGTAGCATTGCTAGGTTCGGGTGTCGCTGCACTAACAATTGCTCCTTGAGCTGAGGTAGGAACATAACTAGCTACCTCCTCTACCTGCGTAGATGGTGTCATTTCACTCATCTTGATCACTACAAAGAATAACCTTTGTTAGCCTCATTATATTGTAGCTTATCAGAAAATCAATCCTAGACACTGGCATTCATGTAAACTACCTAGGAATGCCTAAACCTAAGCTTTGATATAACTAAATGTAACACCTCCTGCTTGATTCCCGAAGGAACTAGACAAGTGGTGCTACCTTTCATTAGGTCATCCATCCGAATATTGGCTTAAGGGCTAATTCGTTTAACTCTTATAGTCATACATATTTTTCATTAAGATATTACTTAAATCTTCAGACTAACCCCTAAATATCATTGTATAGATTATAATTAACTCCATAATATCATCACATAAGGCCTTGGGCCCACATTTAATCTATACATAAATATTAATACCATACATTGTATAAATCCATCAGATATAGGTTTACAAAACCATTTAGATAAACATTAACATGCCAAACCTACTATACATGAATGCCTTCTAATAACCATAAAAAGAAACAATAATATACCCTCAAAATTATGGGTGTTCATAGACTGGTTAACTGGTTTATGAGCAACACTCAAAAACCAATCCTTTAATATAGATTTTAAAAAATCATTAACCATTAACCAATCTAATAATATCGGTTAATCGGTCCATCAGTTTTTATTTTTTAGATTCGGTTAACCAATAATTTTTGGTTAACCACTAAAAAATTTAAATAAATAATATATATTAAAATATGTAAATTACAAAAGTTATTTTCATTGTTTAAAGCATTTTAAAATAAAGATTACAAACTTTTAAAATAAAGATTACAAACTATCATATTAACCAATATTCAAATAAAAATACAACTAAAATTTTTTTGGTAATATTAAATTTTATTTTTACATAAATATATACACATATATAATATTTATAGTACACA
>CANXYI010930855.1:0-10798 GCA_948208565.1 Hura crepitans | reverse complement strand
TAATTATTAGTTTTAAATATATAACTAAATAGATTGATTCGTTTATACTTATTTTGTTTCTATTTAAAATATAATAATTTTTATCATGTATGAACTTTTTAAATGTGGAAAACATGGATATATGGAAAAACATATGTTATTGAGCTAAAATTTAAGTTGAATCTAATTAATTTATTTAAAATTAAATGGAAATGAAGCACCTAAATTAATAATTAGCTAAATTTATTTTATGAGTTCAAAAAATTATAAAACAAATTTATTTGTCCATTAGATAACGACAATAATGAATATTGGCTAGAAATCAATTTTGTTGATTGAAAAAACATATGTAGGCTCATTAACAAAACAATGCCTTATATAATTTTTTAATAAGACAATTTTTCTTGTATTCCTATGTTGGGTGCAAATTTTTGTTCATTCTAGTTCTAACGCTAGTCTGATTATTTTTATGCCTTCTTAGGGTCATATTTTCGGACATCCTAAATAAACTAGGTTCATGTGGACTTAGTATATAGCTTTTGATGATTATGTCTATGAAACAAATTTGTGCAGACTATGGGCCAATTGGAACTAAGCCGAAGCCATGGTTCATACAGACATAGAGATAGTTTACTAAAATAAGTCCACACAGACTAGGGTGATAGATTCAAAACTATTGACTTTTTTCCTTCTTCCTCATTTATACCTTCCCTTTTTTTTTATTCTCTCGACCTTTTCCTTGAGAATAGACTTCTATGGCATCTCTTCATTCTTCAAGCTCTTTTTCCTTAGCTTTTGACAATGCAACGACCATAAGAGGTAGTTTGACAATGCTATTACTACCATCGGGAGCAGCTCCTCCTCCTTTGTCTTCAGTATAGACTCCTAGATTTAAAACCTTTTTAGGCCTTTTGTGTATTTGAATTTTCTATAAACTTGTGCATTTTTGTCTTTGAAAGTAGGTTAATACAAATCTTGGCTAGTTGTGGTCCGTGTAGATCCCTATTAGGTTCTACCCATTGTAAGTCCGTATGGACTCTTTATCAATTGGTTTAGGTCCATGTAAATATTATTTATGCCTTTAAGTCAATCATTATTATTTCATGGCTTATTTAACTATGTTACCTTTTTATGTAAACACTTCTCAAGTGTGGGGTGACTTTTTTGGTCCACAATAGTGGTATTTTGTGATGCTTATTTTGGTCAAGGATTTGGTGAGAGTATTGAGCTTCTAGACATTTGTGGACCACCTTATCGAGGGTGAATTTCGTAGGGACCTATAGGTGCTTTTTGCTTTACTTAATAGATGGATGGATACCATACACACATTTCATCTATCCTTGAGGGAGCTGATGATCAACCTATTTGATTGGACCTTTATCATGGGTGTGCCATGCATTAGGCGAGTGATCGCCTTTGATGCTAACTATAAGTATCCTTCCATTTAACTCTAAGAGGTAAAAAGCTTGTTAGTGTTTATGCCTTAAGATTAATCTGGCAGAATTCGATGTATGAATTTGTATGAGTAATGGGTTGATAGTGCTCCTTCCAGTCAGCCTAATGTAGACCAGTATGCTCATTACTTTATCTTGTATCTAATAGGGACCACATTATTTGCTACTGCTAATGGCAACATGAATTGGATTTTCCTCCCTATTTTGTAGTGGATTAAGGGTATCAGTTCTTGGAACTGGTAATGTTCTTCTTTTAGATGGATAAACAAGAGCTTGGACATGGTGGCTCAAACTAAAAAGAGTCATAGCTTTTTTTAGGGCTTTATGTCAAGCGTCCTGGTGAGTAATCATCCTAGGTTGTTTTCCATTTTTGTGATTACTCTTCTTTTTAATTTTGACATTGATTTTCATAAGTTTGGGCCTATAAGCTTCACTTGTTGCCATGACCATGCGAGTTAGATATTCCTCACCGGTATCCATTGATAGACAGGTGGGTTAGACCATCTTTGAGGCCTTGGAATGTATCCTCCTTAATGTAACACTGCTAGTATCTCAGTTCCCAGGCTTGGACTAATATGAGTAATCTTGCACATGTAGACACATTGTTAGTGACTTAGTTCATTTATTGTTGAGTTAATGCTTACATGTTTCTTTTCTAGATTGACTTAGCATGATGGGTCTTTCCCATTGAGGAGATGTCTAACTTCTTTTACTCCATCATAGAATTGTCCTCTCAAAGAATTTTGTCAACTACCCTAAAGGCCTACTCTTGGTTTCTGGGTAAAAAGGTGCTAAGCTAGCTTATGGGCCCTAATGCATGTTATATTCCTCAAGGTTCTCTTGATTTAATGCTATTGGAGAGGTATATAAATTGTTTAGAGTTCATACATGGCATAACTATAAGGATTCCTGGGGACACATTAGTGTAGAATGAAAGAGAGGATTATTCTTCTTAGGCATATTCTCATTTACTTCCTCAGATGCCCTATACTTCGAGTCCCATTCCTCAAGTATACCTCTTTTGTTGTTATTTTAATTTTCTAAGTGTAATTCTTGACATTATCTTGTCATGTAATTTTCTAAGTGTAATTCTTGACATTATCTTGTCATGTAGCCTTATACTCCTACTTTTGAGGATAGGTCTTTTTCTTCTAGAAAGAGGATGAGGATAGCTCCTAGCTCAAAAGGGCCTCAGTTTTTTCCTCCTCTTGTGTGTACTCCCTAGAGTAAGGTTTCCACTCTAGCTATTAATCCTTCATCAATGTTTGGTGAGGTTGTTAGCACCTTTATCAATATGCTTGAGCAGAACTATATGCAATATGGCATTGATAGAGAGTTAACCTTTGCATGGCCTAGGATTGAAAACAACTAGTCGGTGCCTTTTAAACTAGTGAATACCACACTAGTATAACTTTTGTGACCTTCTTTGTTTTTTATGTTGATTTAATTATGCATGACATTCATTGCTTGGTTTTTGTTAGGTTAGAAGGGCTCTAGTTGAGAGGACTGCTCGAGTAGTAGAGGCCTTTAGGCGAGCGATGGTGGATGAGATGTGCATTATTGCTGTAAGTCTTTTCCTATAATTATTAATTAAATATGCATACGTGCATGGTATGTATGATGTCTATTAATCCCTTACTCTTCTTTTGTTAAATGAGCTAACCACAAGGGTGGCTATGTTTTGTGATATTCAGAAAAAGCTGAGGGCCTTAAATATTTCTATGAAATTAGTGCTTTCTTTGGATGATGAGGACATGGAGAGTGAGGAAAAAGAATGAAGAGGATGGTAGCCTTTATTCTTTTATTAATGGGCCCTTAGTCTTTATATATACATATGTTCATAATATCTGTTACAATATGTACATCCTTTTGTTTAAATACATTTACACTTTTGTATATGAGCGAGAAGCAACACACAAAGAAACTTTTTTACAATAGAACCAACTATTCTTTATGAGTGTACAAAGAAACCCTTTCATCTTGTCCACATGATATTCTTTATGGTAGGGAGCCCATGGGTTGGAGTTCAAACTATCCATATGACTAGGGACCTAAAGCTTAATAATAATCTTCAACATTTTGTCATTAAGATAGCAAGCATAGTCTTGCAAGAATTTATTTCAAACATTGAAAGCCTCAAATGAATATCTTATCAATGGTCCAGTGTCATTCTAATTAATACCATGATAGGTTGTTGCCACCAAATGACCATGGTAGGTTACAGCATCACACAGTACGGCAAGATGTATATAATTCACATAAGATCCATTGAAAGATATGACAACCCTCAACTTATCTAGCAAGGACTGACGTACTACTTCAATATCAAAAACTTTGATAACTCAAATCAAGTGATTGATGCCTATCTAACCTTTCATTGTCTTAGATCCTACACTCTTCTTATGCTTTCTTCTTTTAGCTATCCTTTTAAAGCATAATTTATGCAGACCACTTTTTTTTATACCATGGTCTATACACACTAGAGCTCACATCTCCCTGATACAAGTCTGTATGGGCATACTTTGATTTGCTTTGGACTAGTGCATATGGACTTTGCCATCGATTTCATCTACTTTGAGGTCCATGTGAATGTCCTCACATGTTTAGGATTCTTTATCCTTATAGTGTTAGGAATTGCATTGTTATAAATACTTCCCTTTTCAAGCTAATCACGCTATTTTTGCCATGTCTCTCTCCTTTAGTCATCAATTTTCCCTAATTTTAGATTTTAAAGCCACTTGGGATTGTTCGATTCTTGCTCCCTTTTTTTGCTCTTAAATTCCTGAGAAAGGTGAAAATAGACCCAAATTTTCTTCGTGCCACTCTCTACTACTGGGATCCCATTTTTCATGTTTTTGCCTTTAATCATCAAGAGATTGCAGCCATATTTGAAGAGTTTACTACCATTATAAACTTTCACATTTCTTCAGATGTTCCTCTTACTGTTACCTCTTTTGATGATCATTACCCATGGACATTGTGCTTGGCTTAGGGTTTCACCTTTAGTGGCTCAAAAGACTATTCTTGATGTAAGCTCAATTTGTTTACAAACAATCCTCAATTTTGCTAATCAACTTCTGCCTAGTTCTATAGAGTGTGCAAAATGTGTCCTGTTGTGTGTACTTGGTGACTGGCTGATGGTCACTCATGATGATAGCTATTATGATTATAAAGTGCTTTAAATTCTAACCAAAGTTTATTCTAGGAATAATCCTTTTTGGCATCATTCTTGCTAAGACCATCCAAGGATTGGATGCCTTAAAGAAAGGTGACATCAACTTTATATCTAGAAGTCCACTACTCTTACAGGTTTATTTCTTTGCTTAAAGACCCCATTTGGGTTTTCCCTTTAGCTTTTATTTCTCTTACCCTAATTTTTACCTAGCATGCCTATAAGGGTTTTTGTACTAGTGGGTTTGTCTAACTTTTGCTTAGGTGTTACTTTTTGGATTTTCCAACTTAAAGGAAATTTTTTTAGGTATGGTTATAGGAGAAATTAGAGTTGCTTATTATGCCACTAGAAAAGGTTTAGATTAAATATGGCCTAAATCATCATTATGAAAGAAGACTTAGGAGAAAGTTTGGTGCAATTGAAATATAAACTCCATGGCCTAGTGGGATCACTAAGATTCATTGGATGTGTTCTTAGTAGTGGATTTATCATTTTTCATTGTCTTGCCATTTGAGTTGTGTCCCATTAATTGGGTTAACCCTTGCAACTTTCTATGTTCCTTATTAGATTTTGAGGCACTTTGGCTTGAAGCAATGAGTCCCTTCTAAACCTTTGGGCTTTCAAGGTGGGTGCTTGACACAATATTTCTTGCACTCATATTTAGACTAGAGAAAATGTTATTGTGTTGAAGAATACACCTGACCATAAAAGCTAGTGACACAAGTATAGATGATCAATACAAAGATTGGATTATTAGTACATTTAGAGACAACAAGACACTCGTATGAAAGAGGAAGAGCAAGAATACATCTTTTACAACTAGTAAGAGGGCTTGTATCTAGGTTCTTAGAGTTTACTTATTTGTATGATATTTCTCACTAGATAGAAGTTTGTATACCAAAGATCATAACTAAGCATTTCTAACATCAATTTTATTTAAGCTTAACCTATTTAATCTTGGTAAATATATTATTTGCCCTTTGATAGTACTAACATTATCAATCAGCCCTTGCAGGTTTTCTTGATTGAATATTTTCTCTTTGTTCCCCTAACTTTTGTATAAAGCACCTATTTTCAGGTTTTCACCTTATCGGGTGTACTAATTTTTTCCTAAGCTGCTTTTTTTGGGGATTTTAACTTAGCAAACTTTTTTTTAGCAGTACTTTTTCAATATGTCCATATCCATAAGTTTTGAGAAATCATTACCTTCTAAGTCTAAAGTTTTGACAACTTTAAGCTTAAGTACTTTTTTCACCATGTATAGACCTTCCCAATTAGGTTTGAACTTTCCTCTATACTCTATCAGTAGGGGCCTGGTTTGTTTCAGGACAAGATCACCTTCCTAATTAGGGCTTGGCTTGACTTTCTTATTGTAAGCCCTGGCAATACTCTTTTGATACATCTATATGTGGTAAAGAGCTTTCATCTATCTTTCATCAATTAACACCGTTCATTCATACCTATCCCGTGCCTATTTAACTTATGGCACTTCTGCTTCCAATATTACCCTTAATGTAAGGACCTCTATTTCTCTTGGCAAAACATCTTCCATTCCATATACCAATAAGAAAGGTGTGGCATTCGTTGAAGTTCTGACAGTTGTCCTATAACCCTAAAGTGCAAATGGTAACATCTTTACCCAATCCTTGCAAGTCATTGTCATTTTTTGCAAAATCTTCTTAATATTCTTATTAGCTGATTCCCCTATACCATTGGGTTGAGGCCTATAGGGGGAAGATTTGTGGTGCTTAATCCCACACTTCTACAAGAGCTATTTGGTTTCATATTAAAACTGCACTCCATTGTCTAAAATTACTTGTTATGGCAATCTATACCTATAGATGATGTTTCTTTCAATAAATTAACCTATCTATCTTGCCCTCAATTTATTGAAAGATTTAGCTTTTACCCACTTCAAAAAGTAGCCAATTACTACCACTATATACTTGTAACCCTTAACTATAGACAGCCTTGTTTCTCTATTATATTGATTCCTTATATAGAAAATGGCCATGCAAAATACAAGTTAGTAAGTTTGATTGGTGGCAAGTGACTCAGATTAGCATAGATTTAGCACTTATGGCATTTCTTAATGAAGTTACAGCAATCTATTTCCATGGTTAGCAAGTAATACCCCAGTCTCATAATCCTTTTTGCTAGGTTTCTCCCATTCATATGTGGACCACACACACTCTCATGTACTTTTGCTAGTATCTTCTGGTCTTCTAATTCATCCACACATTTGAGTTGGACACCATTATAGTGCCTTTTATACAACATTCCTTGGAAGCAAATGAATTGAGTAGATAATTTCCATATATATTTTAGATATCTATACATTTCTAAGTATGTTAGGATGCCATGGTACCAAGGCAGTTTATTGTTCACTTCTACCTCAGTTGTGATGACTATACCTATGTATGTGAGATACTTTTACTTGGTAAAGTATATTGGCTTGAGCATTTCCCTTTTAGTGAAATTAGTTACTAACTTTAAAGTTACTAGGCATCAGCTACTTCATTTTGTTATCTGGAATATGATGGAAATTGCATCTATCAAATGCTTCAAACAAGTCTCTGATTATCCTTACATATTTGCCAAGATTTTTGTCTTTAACTTCCCAATTACCTTTCACCTATTGTACTACCAATATCCAATCCTTATATACATTAACTATCTTTGCCTCTAGTAAGAATAGAGTTTCATTACCATGGATACATGTTTTATACTCAACAATGTTGTTGGTTACTAGAAAGAGTAGCTTCTTTACAAAGAACATTTGTTCATTTTCTAGACTGATAATTAATGCACTTGCACTTACTCCTTTTTGGTTTTCTACCCTATCAAAGTACATTTTCCATCTCTCTTGGGATATTGTCCCCAAGTGTTCATCTAGAAATTCAAACTCATTTTCTTTTCCCTCAATTCGCTATTGTTCTAGGAAACCAGCTACTGCTTGCCCTTGATTGCCTTTTCGGTTACATAAGAGATATCAAACTCTTGCAATGACAAAATCAATCTAACTATTTTCTTGCTATAAATAGTGCCATCTATAGATACCTCAGAGGGTCCTATTTAGCTACTACTTCCACTTTATATAACTAAAATTAGTAGTTAATCTTCTTAGAAACCTAGATTACCCCTAGGTATATTTTCTCCACTCCTGCATACTTATGCTCATATGGGAGTAGCTTCTTGCTTAAGTAGTACACTGCATATTCTACACCGAACTCATCTGCTTTTGTAATAAAGGCTCCTATAAAGGTTTCTTCCACTACTAAGTATAAGATTAAAGCTTTTCCTAGTTTGGGTCATTTCAAGACTTAAGGTTTGGTTAGGTATTGCTTGATGGCTTCAAATGCTTTTTGACAATCATTATTCCATTCATATGGTTAGTCCTTCTATAGCAACTTGAATATGGGTTGACAAATGATTGTTAATTTGGTCATGAATTTACTGATATACTACAGCTTTCCTAAGAAAACTCTAACCTATTTTTCTATTAGATGAGCATGCATTTCAAGAATTGCCTTTACCTTATCAGGATCTACCTCAATATCGACCATGAATGCTAAAAACTTCCTCAATGTGACTCTAAAGATGCATTTCTTGGGGTTGCATCTTATGTTGAACTAATCTAACCTTTGGAAGAACTTTTCTAATGCCTCAAAATGCTCCTCCCTTTCTATGGATTTAACCATCATGTCATTTACATATACTTCTACCTATTTATGCATCATGTCATGAAAAGAGTTTGGTGGCCATTCTTTTATACATTGCTCCTGCGTTCTTTAGTTTAAAGGGCATTACTTTATGGCAATAGGTCTCCTATTCTATTATAAAAATTATTTTAGACTTATCTATTACCTTTAAAAGGATCTAGTCCTGATCCATCAACAAAAAAGTACATCGTTGTATTATCAATTAAGACATCAATATGACGTAAAGGGAAATCATCCTTTGGGCATGCTCTATTTAGATCATAGTAATCAACACACATTCTAACCCTTCCATCTCTCTTAGGTATAAGGACAATGTTAGCCACCCAAGTTAGGAAGATTATCTCCCAAATAAACTTAGCCTCCAACAACTTAATGACCTCTTTCTTAACCTTTTCTATCCATTCATCCTTTGGAGTTTTTGGCACACTGGAGTAATGTGGTCATAGGTTGAGATTACAAGTTCGGCTACCTCTCGACCAATACTAGGCACATTGTCATAATTCTAAGTAAAGATTCTTTCATATTTTTTCAATAATCTCTTAAACTTTTCTCTTTCCTTAATAGTAGTATCATAGGCAATTAATATATTTTTGGGATGTTCATTCCTACCATAATTAAATGGCTTAATTTTATTGTAGTTGAAATAAAAAATGCTTATGTAATGATCATTAGAATACATGCTACCATCAGGAAAAACATCACACAAATAAGTAAACTCCTTGTACACTTTATTAGAAAGATAATTATTCACCTTAAAGATGTCAGACAAATACAGTTTATCTATAAATAATTCACTAAGTTAGGTATATTCTCAGTTGTGGTTGGGTAGATCTCTTCAATGATTGTGATAGTGGGAAAGATCTTTTCTACCCATTAAGCTTGCTTTAAATAATTGTATTCCCAATCTATGACATCAGCAAAAATCTCAAACCAAGGTAAGTAATTAGCAGCTACCACTATTTGTTTTGGAGTCCTATCATAGTTTATTTTCTTCTGTTTCACAAAGTAATCCTTTATACTATTCCTTTACTATTTTAAGCTATTTTTTAAACTTCGGATGTATCTTAACCCTGTAGTATCCTTCTAACTCTTAATTTCTAATGGCTCTATTATTTCCTGAAGGTTTTTGCCTAAACTAGCTCCTAGGAGGAAATTCATTTTCTTCATGATTTTAGGCATTATGGAGTCCATATAATCCTTATATATGCTAGCAACATAAACCCATTTAAATGGCTGGTTTGCAATGTCAAGTATAGATATTACATGGTTAATCTCATCCTTGATTGTGATAATGCTACCTTCACAAGTGAATTTTATTATTTGATGTAGAGTAAAAGGGACTCCTCCTAGCTTGTGGAATTAGAGCCTTCTAAGTAAAACTAAAAAATGTTATCAAAATATCGATGGCTATAAACTCGACTTCATCAACAATAAGCCCCACCTGGACCTTAGTAGTGAAATATCCTTTAACCTATCTTTTTATGTCATTATAGGCTTTGATGGTGATGCTGGAGGGCACTAAATCTTCCTTTTTGATTCCCAGGCTTGTTAAAATCTTGATCGGGGAAACATATAACGATAAGCCATTGTCTACCATGGCACACTCTATCTTTTTCCCATTCACCTCGGCCTTAATGAAGAGAGGCCTATTATGTTCTCTTCCTTCTAAGGGTAGGTTATCATCTGAGAAGGTAATAATTCCACTCTTTCCAATCTTTATGTCTTGGACTAGTTCTTTAGGGGTAGTAGTAGTGGATTACTAAGAATTGCCTAAGTGCTTCAACAATTTTTACTTGTGAGCATGAAAGGACATTAACAAATCCTAGATGTTGATGTGGGCCTATGTTTTCTTCAATTGATTGAGCACTTCATCATTTTCATCTTCTTTCATTTCACTTTCTTTTTTAGGGAGCATCCGGCTATTTTTCTCATCTTTTTCCACCATTTCCCCCTTAACCCTGACCAACTTTCTCTTACCCTCTTTAGGATCCTCATCAGAAGAGCTATCCCAAAAATTCATGCACTCCTTAAGCTCACTTTCACCCTCACTATCCCAAAAGCCAATCACAAGAATAGTTTTGCTTACTCTCACTTCTCACTCATCCATAGTTAGATTCATAAATGTCCCTTAGCATATATTCTTTGGGCAGTACTATAATAGCCCTACTTGATTCTTTAAAAAAACCCAATAGATAGTGCTACTTCCCACTAGGTCATCCATCCTGATATTTCCTAAAGGGCTCATTCGTTTAACACTTTTAGTTATGCATATTTTCATTTTAGATATTACTTAAATCTTTATACTAACCCCTAAATATCAATATAAAGATTATAATTAACTCTATAATATCATCACACAAAGCCCAAGGCCCATATCACATCAGAACATAGATCCTAATACTATTTTGTGTAAATTAACCATACTTGCTATATATCATTAGTCATAAGTTTACATAAATATTCAATCTTAC
>CANXYI010930845.1:0-16151 GCA_948208565.1 Hura crepitans | reverse complement strand
TGAATCCATATGAACATATATAATGTTGATTACATCATTAAGCATATTGCTTAACACATCATTAGTTGCAATATACTGGTAAAAGAATTGATTAAAGCTATAGCCTCAATACTGGAAGAGCAATTCAACTTAAGAAATTTTTTGGTATTTTGTTATTCCCTTTATTATTATACGATATACATATCAAGAGCACTCATATATGGATAAAGGAATTAAGCTTTGACAAGTTTTGTATATAATGTTGTAAACTCTTTAAATCAAGTTTGTAAACATAACTAAAGTATGGATGCATGTTTTTAATGCTGTAAGATATCTTTTCCTTGTGTTAGGTTGATGAGTTCTAATGATGTGTTTAGAGTGTTTAGAAGGATCATAGAGATGTGTTGAAATGTTTTGATATTATAGAAGTGCATTTTCTTATAGGTTAATATTTGGGATAGTGTCTCTAGATAACTATTATACTACTAAATTTTTGACACGAGGACCCTAATATTATAACAACTAAAATGAATTTTGTTAATTCACATTTTTATGAGTTTTATATGATTTCGAATAGAGTTTCAAAATAAGTTGTAAAGTATAACAATTTTTTATCAGTTTAGATAAGTGTTATGCGTCACTCCTCCTTTTGGTCAAATGACTTAACTAGGCAAGGGGTGCCACATTTGGTAGTATTAAAGCTTCTAGTTAGGTTTTCCTTAGAACATATGGGTTATCTATAATAGTGCCATAGGTCTAAAATCATACATCACATAATAATATAGCATTAAGGCTTATAATCTAGTCCTTGTCAAATATATCAAAGATGATTATGTCTACATGACAAGTTTATTTAGAAGTTGAGAGACATAATACAACTACAGTTGGATAAAAGGCCACAAGAGCTAAGATAGTGGCTCGTAGTGATTCTAGGGATGTAACTCAAAAAGTTTATGCATAGCCAGCTCTTGTCCAGTTGATGGTAGAGTTATTGAGATAAGCTATAATTGCTACTATTCCACCTCTTCCTCTAACCTAGCCATCATTAGATCCACATGCTTTTCAAAAGACATAACCATAGAGGATGAAAAAAAGATAGGATGGGACGATTTCATGTGTGAGAGGTTGGATAATTTAGCAAAGTTAAACTATTAGCTTAAGAGAATGGTTAGAATTCTACAATAGCTAAGGTGTACACCTAAAAGAGAAAGCCTTTAGATTGTGGGATACTTTGATAGAAAATACGAAAGTTGAGCATTTGACATAGGATTTCTTAAGCAGTATGTGATGACAAGAAAAGGTAAGAAATTACAAAACTTAAATAGAAACACTAGTCCTTATCAGAGTATAAGAAGGAGTTTGCCAAGCTCAATTGTTATGCTAAGGAGATAGCCACCACTGAGATAGACAAATGTAAGAGGTTTGAGAAGGGCCTCAATCATGATATCAAACTTCATGTATTTCCTATAAAGCTTAAGGATTTTTTAGCTTTAGCGGTAGTAGCCCACATTATTAAGTAGATATTGAAAGAAAAGAAATAGTTTTTTTAGGGAAAGAGAACTTATAGGCAAGGACAAGCTAGTTAAGCAATTGTGAAAAAGAAGAAGTTTAAGGAATTTTGTCAAAAAAATAGATAGATGGAAGGGAAGACTTAAAGGTCTTAATAGAGTTCTTATGCAATAAGTAGACAGTAATCCCAAGAGACTAGTGGTCCAGTATCTACAGCTAGAAAGGCAGTTATAGCCTAATGTAAGCACAATGGCAAAAGACTTAGAGGCATATTTTAGATGACCATACTAGGGCTTACTTTAGATATGGCTCCGAAGGACACTTTGTAAGAGATCACCTAAAGAAGTTTGTGGTTTCTAGATAAATACAAATATTATCACCTATTTTCAGCCTACAATCGAAAAGAGATTAGAGAGCCAGATGAGGCATAGATGATAGGTTAGGTGGAAGTCAAAGAGCTATATCTAAGTTTATAGCAAAGCCTAAAGGATCTGTTAAATAGTATGCCATCCAGGCGAGAGAAGAGGCTAATACACCCGAAGTTATAGTAAGTAATTTTCATCTATGTGATTTACCAGCACTAGCTTTGATAGATTTGGGTTCTACATATTCTTATATAAGCACTGCACTGGTACTAGGCCTGGTGGTTAGATTCTAAGATGCTTGACAAAGATATCATGGTTAGTAACCCTATCATATAGCATGTCTTAGTAAATAAAATATATGGAGAATGTCCCTTGTTAGTATAAGGACTTGAGTTTTTAGCCAATCACATTGAGTTGCCTTTTGATGACTTTGACCTGATCTTTGGAAAAGATTAGTTGTCTAAGTATCATGTAGTGGTAGATTGTTAAAGGAAGTAGATTTTTCTTGAGGCAGAGGATGGATAAGACGTTATAGTTGTAAGTGAGAGGACATGTTTTTTGTCTAATGTCATATTAGTAGTTACTACTAAGGGGATGATACAGAAGGGTTGCCAAGCTTATTTAGCTTATGTGTTTGATAAAAGAAGGGATGGTTTAGATATTAGTAACATACTAGTAGTGTCGAAGGTTATTGATGTTTTCCCAGAAGAGCTACCTGGTTTACTATCAGAACGAGAGCTTGAGTTTGAGATTGACATTTTGCTTAGCATGACACTAGTATCTATAACTCTATATAGGATGGCTTCTATAGAGTTAAAGGAATTGAAAGTTTAGTTGCAAGAGCTACTTGATAAAAGTGTTTATCAGACTGAGTGTATCACTATAGGGAGTACTGGTTCTCTTTGCAAATAAGAAAGATAGGTTTTTGAGATTATGTGTGAACTATAGACATTTGAATAAAGTTATAATCAAGAACGAGTATCTGTTACTTCCTAGCAATGGTTTGTTTGACTAGCTTAGAAGGGTAGGTGCTTTCTTTATGATTGATTTATGATCAGGGTACTATTAGCAAAAAGTTATGGAATTAGATGTGCCAAAGGTAGCTTTCAGGATAATATATACAAACTATGATTTTTAAGAAATTTTATTTGGGCTTAGCAATATTCCATTAGCTTTCATAAATCTTATGAATCGTATCTTTCAACATTACATGCACAAATTTCTTATAGTGTTTATTGATGATAACTTGGTTAATTCTAAGAACAAAGAGGAAAATGAACAGCACTTAAATTTGTTTAATGGATATTAATAGATGGGATGCTTTATGCCAAGCTCAATAAGTGTCAGTTTTAGTTGGATAAAGTGTCTTTCCTAGGACATATAGCTTCAGTAGATGGCATCTTTATTGAACCAAGCAAGATAGAGGTGATCATGGAGTGGAAGCCACCTAGAAACTTGACTGAGACTAGGAGTTTCTTGATTTATCTTTAAATTATAGACATTTTCAAGGGCTTTTTTTATTGTTGTAGCATATTTGACATATCTATTATAGAAGAATGTTAAGTTTATTTAAAATGTGAAGTGTGATGATAGTTTTGACAAGCTAAAATCCATGTTGACAAAAGCTTATATTCTTACACAATTGATATAAAGAAAGGATTTTTCCATCTATAGTTATTCTTCTTTGAATTATTTTGGTTGTACTCTAATGCAATAGGGTGAAGCAGCTGCTTATGCTTAAAAACAATTGGAGCCTCATAAGAAAACTTACCTAGCATATGATCTTTAGTTAGTTGAAATTATATTTGCATTAGAGATTTGAAGGCATTTTGTCTATAGAGAGATGATATGTTTATATCAATCATAAGAGTTTAAAGTTTCTCCCTACGTAAAAAGAGTTAAATTTGAGAGAATAGAGATGGATTGAGTTAGTTAAGGATTATGATTACCTCATTAACTATCATTTAGGCAAAGCTAATATAGTGGATGATACTTTTAATAGAAAGTTTTATGTCAACAATGAAAGCCATATGTGTTAAGCTTATGCCCATGGATGATGGCACTTTGTTATTTAAGTTGCAAGTAAGACATAGTTTGCAATAACAAGAAAAAGAAGCATAGAAAGAAGATAGAAAACTTATGCAAGTTATGGGTTCTAACAAAAAGGGGATGCCCTTCGAGTTTGAGATAACAGTTGATGGTTGCTTATATTGTCATGATTGGATATGTGTGCCTGATGTGGCAAAGTTAAAGAAATAAATCTAGTAGGAAGCATATAATGCTTCATATGGTATACATCTAAGTAGCATTGTATGAAGAAAGACATATTAAAGTATGTGACTAGATGCCTTGCTTTTCAACAATTTAAAGATAAGCATCATGTTCCATCTGGATTGCTTTATCATATAGCAATACCAAAATGGAAATGGGATAGAGTCACTATAGATGTTGTGGTCAGGCTACCTATAATAAGAAACAAGTGTGTTTTAGTTTGGGTAGTGGAAGATAGATTAACCAAGTTTGCAGATTTCATACTAGTAGGGATGGATTTCTCTTTGGAGAAGCTTATACAATTATATATTAATGAGATTGTGAGATCGCATAGAGTGCCATCTTCTATCATATTAGATCAAGACCCAAGGTTTATATCAAGGTTTTGGAAAAATCTTTATAATGCATTAGGTACTCTATTAAGTTTGATTATGACACTTTATCTTTAGAAAGATGGTCAATCTTATGGAGTTATTTAGGTAATTTTCTACTCGAATGATTTTGATACCAAGTTATAAGTTGTGCTTAAGTTAAAACATCTTTTATAAGTTTTTAAAGATATGTTGAGATGTTATATAATCAAATTGAAAGGAAATTAGGATCCTTAAAGAATAATAGTCATTAAGGGAGCCTAAGCATGGCTCCTTATAAAGCCTTTGTATAGGAAAAAATGTAGAACTCCTTTATGTTTGAGTAAGTTAAGTGAGAATGAGTTGATGCAGCCATATATAATAAGGGAGGTAGAAGAAAGGTGTAGATCTTTAGAGATAGGTTGAAGACAACATTAGATAGACATAAGTCCTATGTGCACTTAAAGCAAAAGGATATTCAGTATGAAATGGGGGACAAAGTGTTTCTCATTAGAAGAGGGTTTAGAGGTTTATTAAAAAAGGGTAAGTTGAGTCTGAGGTTTATTGCTCGTAAAAAATCATTGAGCGTGTGGGACCGTTAGCCTATAGACTTACTTTGCATCAAGATCTAACATAGATTCTTGATATGTTTCATGTTTTAATGCTTTAAAGATATAAATCAAATGCTTTGCATGCCTTATTATTAGAAGAAGTAGAGATGCAACCTAATAATTCATATGAAGTAGAATTATTAAGGATATTAGCTTAAGAGGTGAAGAAACTATAAAATAAAGACAATGCCTTTGATGAAGTTCCTATAAAGGCATCCTAACATGGAAAAAGCAATATGGGAAAGTGAAGCTCAAATTACATAGTAGTATCCACATTGTTTGAAAAAAATAATTTTAAGGATGAAATTACATTTAAGAGGGGAAGAAATGTAATAATCGAAAATCCTAGTGTTATGAATAGTACTTTTAGGGATATGAATATTATTCCCAATACTTATGTTACATTAAAGCAACTGAATGGAAGTGTTAATCATAATGTAATTTTGGGCAAAATTTGGAATGAAAATGAAGTCATAGAGATAGTAAAAAACAAGAATATAGATTTAATTGTAGTGTGATATAAATAGAAATCTAGTTTCTACTGAGCAATAAAATATTTTATTTATGCTTAAATTGACTTTAGCTTAATACAACCTGATGCTTAAATATTCCTAATAGTCCATTCATATTGGAATTTAAATTTTTAGACATTGTGAAGTATTTTATAAAAATTAGGTAAAGATAAAAGAAATATTTTTAATTGGTTTTTCATGGTTTTTGAGCATGGACATTTAAAGGCTTTCACGTTATGTTTTTAAAGGTTAGATGGGGTTACTACAAGTGTTAATTGGGGTTTAAATTAAAAGAAATACTTAATTAAAAGAATGAACATAAGGTTTAATTTTGTGAGCCTTTTGATAAAGTGGAGGGATTATAGCCCTTAGATTAGAAGACCCTATATAAAAGGCTAAAATTCTTCTTAAAAATGGTCAAAGCTTGAGTAGTTCATCTTCTCCCACTCCTTCAAACCCAATGGCTCCTTCCCTCTTTACCACAATTTCTTTTGCTTCTATTCTCAATCTTAAGCCTCAAAAATATTTGTTATGAAAATGGAAAATTAACCTGTAAATTTTGATTATAGGATAAAATAGGTTATGAATGTATAATATATGATGGAAGAATTGGTGTTATAGTGTGTGTGTGTGTGTGAATGGCCAAATGGCCTTGTATTTGTAAAAGTGTGTGTATTGTGACATATATATGCAATTCATTAGATAATGTCATCAAATTATGAAATATAAATTAGGAAGTGTGAAATATAATTGTGTGGTGTGGTTTTGCACCAAATGTACATACGAATGTGTGAGTATGGCTTATGGCCAAATGGCCATTTGGTGTTGTGTATGGTTATTGGTCATGTAATGTGCCTAAATAAGTATGATTTGGTAAATTTTAATTATTTTATGGTATGTAATTGATTGGGTGATACATAAAGCCTAATATAGTCATGTATGAGATAACTAGATTATGAACATATCATTTATGCATAAACATATGAATTACACATCATGTGAGTTATGTTGAACTTGTGTAATTATCAGTATAAAGAGATATAAAAAATGCAAGGTTGATGTAAAACTAAATGAAAGCCATAATTTGGTGCTTATAGTGCTTTTATGGCCAAATCGATCAAACAATTTCAACAAGAATATAGTTCAATAAAAATGATAAAAATTTTGCTTTGAAACATGTTCTGCAATATGAGTATGTACATATTGGCCAAAATGGCCTAATTACTTTAAATGAATATATATGCCTTACTATGACCATGAAATTTATGGCATGTTCTTACAAGTGAGAAAATGAATATTTTGATGCAAAAATGTGCATATAAGCATGTTATGAAATATGTGTGATTAAGCCATGTGAAATTATGCTTAATCACATAACATAATATTCTTGATGCATTAAATTGTGTTGATTTCCCAAGATTAAAATGAGTAAATTAAACAAAGGCATGATAGTGAAAATAATAAAATATAAAATAGCCTATAAGAGTAACAACTAAAAGATAGATAAGTTGACCAGTTAACTAGGGATAGATAGTAGCTACTAGGGCACTTCGGCGCTTAATCTTAGTTACGGGTCAACTCATAGTCTTACCTAAAAACCTATACTTTATGATAATTTTGTTTCTAAATGGGTACAGCCGCTGCTTAGGTCCATAGGGCCACTGCATGGTTCTACACTAGTGCAGTAGCCATTCAAGTCCAAAATATGGACCACTGCATATAATGATCTTGTTATCTATAGGTTATATGTTTCATTTATATGGGTCATATAAAAATAATCTGACAATCATAAAAGGGTATAAATGGTCCTTTAAACACATTTCACAACTGAAGCTATATGAATAATTAAAATTGTTAACAATATAATATTTGTATTATTTATACTTATGAGTAGTATGTGGACATAATAAGTTTTATATTGCATATCTCGATAAAATTGAGCATGTTAATTTCTTCATGATAAGTGATGCATATACATGACACAAGTTATATTACTAGTGTCATAAGTATGATTAATGCTACCATGCATTGTTAGAATGGATATATGTTAATAGTCACATGCAATAGTTATTTCAATTAAACCACTAAGCTATTTGCTTAGTGCATCATTTTGTTTGTGATGTGTATATAAAGAGAACAATTGAGCCTAAGCCTCAAGACATCTAAATTAGTATAAGAAAAATAATTCTTTTGGTATATCTTGTTATTGTAATTAAATTATAGAAAAATGCATTTTTTTTGTTGCATGTAATTAGTCTTAGGACTAAGCCATAGTGTGTTGTACTATGTAAATTGTAAATGGTTTTGTAATCGCATTTTAATCATGTTTTACATTGATGTATGCTTGACTGATGTCTTTTTCTAGGGTTGAGACTATGTCTTGTTGTTGATAATGGGAGTCATCAAAAGGGTCATAGAGATATGGAAATGAATGGGGAATATTATAGAAGTGTGTTTTTTTATGTGCAGATTAGGATTTAAAATTTTGGGATATTACTTGATACAGTTGTTATACAGCCTAAATTTTTGCATAAAGATTTCTAAATTTTTCATACATAAGTCAATTTTAAAAAACTTTTATAAACCCATATTTGTATGTGTTTTTCATACTTGATAAAATGTTTTAAATAACATTGAAGAATAAGTTGAGGTCAGATAGCATGTTATGTGTGCACACATTAGTCTAGTACGGCAACCAGACTAGTTAAAGGTGTCATATCTTATGGTATCAGAGCAATGATTTAAGTGATCCTAGGCAATATAAGAGTGCTATAAGAGTTAAGTCTATATATAACATAATTAAATGATACTGTTGACTATCAATTATTCCTATGTCTAATAGTTAGGATGAGTGCTCCACACAAAGAAGAGGAAAGATAAGTATCTATGTCAATAGGATAAGATTTCGATAGAGTGGCCTTTATGTTTGGGAATGTTGCTAGAAAGGATTCATCAGTAGGTTAGGGTCTACTAGCCTTGTACAAGAGATATTATAATATCCCCTACCAAATTTTAGAATAAATTTAATAAGTGGTGCATTTCCCACTCGATCACTTATCTTAAAATTTCCCCAGGGTTTATTCATTTAACACTTACAGAAATTCCATTATTTGATCAAATAGATTGTAAATTACTTTTCCAACCTTATGTCATGCTCATATATACAATTTAAGATACTAAAATCCCTTTTCAAAGGCATTTTTAATATTTGGGAAAATTTAGGCAGCACAACGGCTAGCCGAGGACATTCTAAAAATTTTTTTCACCTGTAAAAGCACTTTCAATGTAATCAACATCACTTTATCTCCTTTTGTACCCTTCTAGTCCCCCAATCATTAGCACCCATATCAAACACAGATAACAAACACATAGCACCTTAGGCTCATAGTTATTCAATAATCATATCTAAAGCCATTCTAACAAGTCACTTATTTAATTACAACCCTCCTATACTTTATATTTATAGACCTAGCAGCTTTTGAGTATGCTAACCCATACCTAAAATTTTTAAACAAGTGCCACCTAAAACTAAACAAAAAGTAAACTTTACATACCCTTCAAAAGTACAGTTGCTACATGCCATGTTCTTTAAGGTTAGGCTACTTATCATTATGACCTGCACACTAAAAACACTAGTAGATTGAGTATAACACTTAGTGGTGAATTTAAACCATACAAAACATGTTACATGGATTGGCACACATGCAATAATAATATAATAGTAAAAATGCAGTGTGAGTGATATGCTAGGTGATTCATATCATTCAAATGATTTGCCATTTTTACATAAAATTACCAAAATGCTACTGTGTTTAACATAATTAATTCTTCAACATACATTGTCATTAATTAATTAGGATTTGTGTTTTATTTCAATTTAATTTCATTGCATAGGCCTGACTAGATAGACAACACTTATAAACCCTAGACCAAGAGGGAATTAGAAATTATGCAGTGCCCCACATTCTAGACCCCAATTGCTACACTAGCCTAATAAAGGCATAGGGATCAATTCATAAGAACCTCTGAAATTAAGCAACTAAAAATAGGGATCAGTCCCTAGACCTCCCAAGTTAATTAATCATAATCATTATATCACATTTTTCATCCTGATCTGCCTTACAGACTAATGCAGTGACCCCTTTAGGGACCTTTGCCACTATATCGGCCTAGTCTAATACATAAAAAATAATGTTGGTAATATAGTGGCCTACCCCATAGACTAGTGCAGTGGCCCAATTATAAACCTTGGCTACTGCATTGGCCCAGTATGATAAATAGACAATCTAACAACTGCTAATCCCTAAGTTGATCAGTTAACCCATCCAATAGGTGTCTAACTAGTCGGCCATTTGACGTTATTTAATGTTTATTTCTTTACTAATTATCTTTTTATAATACTTAGAGGTGGAAAATAGATAGTTATAATTTTTATTAGACAGTAAATTTTTTCCTTAAACAGTTACAGGTCATTTTTAGCCTTACTAAACAATTACAGGTCACTTTTTCTACCATATTTTGGGGTCACTATCTTAGACATAATTAAAGTCATAGCAGCTCTAGTCTAATCTATTATTTTAGTCCACTTATATTCATGCTAAGCATTCATTTCAAATGTAAGTCCCTAAATTAATTTTTTTAGATAGTTATAGGTCATTTATCATTTTTATGTTGGCCATTTTAGGTCCAAATTATGCCTTTTTTGTAACATTTTTAGTGCCATTTGCACTCCTTTTCATACACTTTCATAGGCCTAAAGCCAAGCTAAATTTTATCACTTAAATAGCTATGAAAGAGGCTTTCACTTCATTCCATATATCATCATAAAATGTCTCAAATTTTAGTGCCATTATTCATGCTTAAGATAATTCATTTTAAGGTCACTCTTACCTAATTGTTCTAAGCCAATTTCAATACTTTTTCCAACCATTTCTTAACCTTATAAAGGTATCCTAATTCTATACATTTCATGCCTTATTACTCATGCATTTTCTCCTAAGTCATGCCATATGGACATTACAAAAATAATGCCAAATATATCATGCCAAACACACACATAAATATGCTATGCCATACCTCATTTTTCATGCTATTTTCTCCTTGCACACCTCTTCATCAATACCTCTAAATTGCTATGGACATCCCTTTATCCATATTTAAGCATATGTACACATTTTCTAACATCACATAAGCATGCTTACATATACTCAATGTTATTACCATGTAACCTAGGCCATTATATACCTTAGATATGCCTCAGCCACACTAAGTGCACACATACACAAGCCTTATTCATGAATGTCATCACTAATAAGCCAATTGCCACATAATTTTCCATGTTAACTTACCATACACTAAGTCTCCATGCTAAGCAAACCTCTTGGCCACACTAAGAACTATTATCAACAATCTTAATTTCACTATATATATTTACAATTCAAGTATTTTCCATGTCAACCACATTAGAAACCATGCCAAAACCATTTTAACAAGGCATACACACACACACACCATTATACTTATCTCTTAGCCAAATGAGGGATTAGCCCTTCCATACATTCTTTTCACAAATTTATCATTCCAATCATGTATTCCATACACAATTAACATAATTACATGCTAAATTCACCATTATATACACATTAGCTATATTTGCCACCATTTCCATACAAGATTACTACACCTATTATATTTGAAATTAAAAGTTCATGCTTTAAATGCCTTAAATTCATATACCTTTCTACCAAAGGAAACTTATTATTAACTTTAAGCTTGAAAAAGGCCTAACTCACTTCACTTTTCCACACACACCATTCATCCTTGAAAAATCCATGAAAAATCTTACAAGTCCCCAAATCCAATTCTAAGACCATAGGCATTCTTAGAAGAAAAAAATACTCTAGGCAAAAAATTAAAAAGGAAGATAACACTTACACATAAGAAATTGATTCCTAGCACATTTTTGATAAACACTTGATTAGTCCATGAATTTACTTAAGCTTTATGCACTTCTATGTCCTCTAATTCCTTTATAATTTAATTTATAGCATGTTAAGATGATTTTTAGTTGCAATTAGGAAGAGAAAAGATTGCATGAAATAACAAAAATGATGGGAGCAAGAAAATAGTGGCATAAGGATAGTGGAGAAAAAATAAGAAGAAAGTGAGTGGGTGGTGAGTGGCACTTGCTATGTGGACACTTAGGTGTCATCAAGAGCTATTTATAGTTGATAAGGTGGAATTGGTGGTGCCACAGCTACCTGAGCCTCCTAAAAAGCTTAATTTTGGCAAAAACTTTGGGGAATTTTTAAAAATAACTCTATCCTCCAAAAATCATCTAGTTTGTTTTAAAAATCCTTAATTAGTCCTATTTAAAAGCTTATCAAATTTCATGCCCAAATTCCATTGACAAGTTAGTGAACCAACTTCCTCAATTTATATGCAAAGCTTAAATTTTACAAGAATTTGCAAATGATCTCAGAATTTAAAAATTCCTTCACTAATGGATTCAAGGGAATTTTTAACCTTTAGAGTGTGGTATTTTTAGGTATGTCTGGGCATATCCTAGGTCATTCTTAGCCTAAGTTCATCTGAACCTATGACCAACTAGATTACAACTTGAAATAATTTATTAGATTTACTAAATCTTTAAATTAAGTTGTTTTTATCATTTTATGGCCCTTCAAAGTTTCATGACTAGTACCCCTTGCCTTGCATCTTATGAAGGTGTTCTGGCACTCAAGAGCCACTTTTTGACCTTAGTGGTTCTTTTTATAGAGCCTTGACTTACGGGCATTATAGATATTTTAGCTATTGATACAAGCTACAATGGCTTCTCCACTACCAGCACCATGACAATGAAAACTTCCCTTAGTTATCAAAAAGACTTATTTTGAGAGAGTTAAAAGAATGGAAGTTGAAGATTTCAAAGAGAAAGATGAGGTTGTTCCTGAGACAGTCGAGTATTAGTTATATCACATAGAGACAATAATAAAGTAGTTACATTGTACACTTGTTATGAAAGTGATTTGTGCCACCTCCTTACTTCAAGAAAAAGCCTCAAAATTGTGAGATGATTTGATAAAATATATGGTAGAAGAAGAGTTAACTTAAGACTTTTTTTAAGAGGTATTTTACAAGAAGTATATATTTAAGGACTATTTAGATTATAGAAGGCAATAGTTTATAGACCTCAAATAGGAGCCGAAGTCTATGGGGGAGTATGTGAAGGACTTCTCCATGCTTAGGCACTATGCTAAGGACATTATCACTATAGAGGCTGATAAGTACAAGTAGTTCAAAAAAGGGTTACATCTAGAGATAAAGTCTCAAATGGTTCCTATAAAGATTAGAAGCCTTGATTAGTTGGCATTAGTATATCATTTGATAGAGAAGATGCAAAAAGAGAAGTGGAAATACTATCAAAAGAAAAGGCCTTTTGATCCTAGAGCATCCAATTTTGAACATCAGTTATAAGAGATTTTGGGGTATTTAGTATGAGGCACAACAATAATCACATAAATAGGGTTAATCACATAAGACAACCTAGGGAAATTGGAACAAGGTTAAGACTAGCAAGCAATCATAGGTAGCTAGTACGCCTAGTTTTACAGCTAGAGGTGATCTAATTCCTCAATGTCTGACATGCTATAAGAGACACAAGGGGGAATATTGGTAGAATAAGTTAGGAATATACTTTAATTATAGCTTACTAAACCATTATTATAAGGACTGCCCTAAGAAAGCTAAGGGCAGACATAGATCTATACAAGTTTTCATTTGAGGCTAAAAGGGAGGCTGAGGAGATAAGCTAAAAGGAGCTCAAAGGGACAAAGTAGGGTTTAGAGCTTAGCATAGAGCTCTTGCCTAATAGGATGCTATCAAGGCATGAGAGAAGGCCAACGAGTCAAACATCATAGCTAGTACATTCTATCTCTTTGACTGACCTATTTTAGCATTGATTGATTTGGGTTCTACACATTTATATGTTTGCACATCACAACCACAAGACCGGGTGTTAGAGTCAGAACTTATAGTCCTAGAGATTTTGGTTAGCAACCCTTTAGGCTATCATGTTATTGTAAACAAGTTTTATAAGAAGTGTCCATTAATAGTACAAGGACACTAGTTTTTGGCTGATCTCATTGAGCTACCATTTGTTATGTTTGATATGATATTAAGAATGGATTTATTACCTATGTATTAGCCAATAGTAGATTGCAAGTTGAAGAGGTTGACACTCACATCTAAAGATAGAGCTGAGATTGTAGTAGTGGTTGAGAGGACAGACATTCTATCCAATGTTATCTTAGTAGTCTTAGCTAGATAGATACTAAGAAAGGGCTTTCAAGCCTACTACTTTACACATGTGTTTGAAACAAGGAATGAGAGTACATATGTAATTAGTATCCAATAACATGGAAGTTTTTCCAAAAGAGTTGCCTGCTTTGCCTCCAAAATAGGAACTTGAGTTTAGTATAGAAATATTACCTAGCACTACTATGGTATCGATAGCTCCTTATAGAATTCCTCTAATAAAGCTACAAGAGTTAAAGATATATCTTCAAGAGTTATTAGATAAGGGTCTTATCAGGCATAATGTTTCACCTTGGGTAGCACCAGTACTATTTGTAAAGAAGAAGGATCGCACTTTTTAGTTGTGTGTGGATTATCACTAACTAAATAAAGTGACCATTAAGAACAAGTATCTATTGCCATAAATTGATGACCACTTTGATCAGCTAAAGGGTGTAGGAATATTATCTCAGATTGACATTGGATGTGGTTATTATCAATTAAGAGTAAAAGAGTGTAATGTAGTAATGACAACATTGAGAACAAGATATGACCACTATGAGTTTTTGTTATTGACATTTGTGCTTACTAATGCTCTAGCAACTTGTATGGATCTTATGACTAGAATTTTTAGACAATACTTGGATCAGTTTGTTATTTTCTTCATTGATGACATTTTGGTTAATTCTAAGAATAAAGAAGAGCATGGATAACACTTAAGAACATTTTTATAGGTTTTAAGGGAAGAGAAGCTATATGCCAAATTATCAAGTGTGACTCATTGAGGTGTCTTTTCTAGGGCATATTACTTTTATAAAAGGGATTTGGGTTTATCCTAATAAGATAGAAATTATTATAAAATAGAAACCACTAAGGAACACCGTAGACATCTAAGAGTTTCCTTAGATTGGCTAGGTACTATAGAAGGTTTGTCAATGGTTTTTCTTTAATAGCAGCACCTATGTCTTGTCTGTTAAGAGAAGATGTCAAGTTCATTTGCATTTATAATTGTCAGTTGAGTTTTGACAAGCTTAAGGTAATATTGATAAAAGCTCTAATTTTAGTTCAACTAGTTCTTAAGAAGGACTTTATCATCTATAGTGACACTTCAATAATGGGTTAAGTTATGTTCTAATGCAAGAAGACAAGGTGGTTGCTTATGCTTCTAGATAGTTGAAACCACATGAAAAGAACTACCGTACTCATGACTTAGAGCTTATAGCAATACTTTTTGCATTAAAAATATAGAGACAATATCTCTATTGTGAGAAGTGTTACATATACATGAATTATAAGAGTCTAAAGTATCTTTCAACATAGAAATAGTTGAACATGAGATAGAAGTGATAGATGGAGTTGATAAAAGATTATGATTGTATGATTGATTATCATCCTAGCAAAGCCAATGTAGTGGTTGATGCTTTAAGCAGAAAATTTATGGCAAGCACAAAAGCCATAAATGTTAGGATTCAATTTATGTTTAATAATGCTTTTATTGGTAGAGATGTAAGTCAAGCCTAGTTTGCTACATCAAGTTAAAGATGGTTAAAAGGATAATTATAGACTGATAAGTGTGATAAATGCCATTAAAGAGGGGAAGCCCATTGAGTATGAAATGGAGAGTGATGGTCGTCTGTATTACCAAGACATAATCTATGTTCTAGATATTGAAGAGTTAAAATATAGATTTTAGAGGAGGCACAAAATGTTTCTTATGCTATACATCCTAGTAGTACGAAGATGCATTAGGATTTGAAGTTGTTATATCGGTGGCCTAGTACGAAAGATATTCGTCAAAATATGTTACTAAAAGCCTCAATTGTCATCATGTAAAGGTAAAAAATTAGGTTCCATCTAGTTTACTACATCCTATAGCAATTCTATAATGGAAATGGGTTAAAGTAACCATGGATTTTATAGTTAGGTTATCTATGACAACAAATAATCATGACTTAGTATGGGTTGTGGTGGATCATCTTACCAAGATAACTCATTTTATAATAGTCAAGATGGACTATTCCAGGGAAAAGCTTGTAAAATTATATATAGATAAGATAGTAAAGTTAAATAGAGTGCCATCATTAATTATAACATATTGAGACTCATGGTTTGTTTTGAGGTTTTAGAAGAAACTTCATAATGCCTTTGGTACTTAGTTGAGTTTTAGCATAACATTTCATCTACAAATTAATAGACAGTCAGAAAGATTCATTTAGGTAATCTTATGATACTTTGGTCATTAAAGTTACGATAGATATA
>CANXYI010930778.1:0-15895 GCA_948208565.1 Hura crepitans | reverse complement strand
ATCTAGACATTATAATTTACTTGCCTAACATTTAAGAAGCTTAAATTTAATGCCAAAATGCCATTAACATGCTCTTGGGTACTAGGGGAAAATGACATAAAATTTCATTCCTTTTCATATTAGATCAATATTCATCCATATAGGTATGCCATGAGCATAATTGCACACATACACACCCAATTTCAAGCCAATTTCCATAAGTTACAAAGCATTACTCATAAAGCTCAATCATGGTAGCTCTCGGGTACAATCATCGAAGCTACAATTCATGGTGTTCTTCACGCACAATTATCATAATTCTTACTTTATCATACCAAGAGATCATCTATCCATATTCTAGTCATTATACAACCAAGCCAAGCATCTATAACCCTCAAAATTAGCAAGCAAATAAAGCTAAGTTCTCAAGTTCTTTGAATCATGTCTCTCTAATTCACAAAGTTCTCACTTAATCAACACTACCATGGAAGAAATTAATCATAAGCTTAAAATTTTAGCCATCCCAAATCATCATTCATCATCCTAGCACCATAAAGCATGAAAAAAAGGCTTAAAGTTCACTTACTTGTGAAAGAAACCCTTTAAATCCATAATAATGCCAAGCTATCCAACTTCCACGATGGACTCCCTCTCCCTTCAAGGACTTTAAGCTGCCCCCTAATGGCCATGAACACCTCACACACACAATCACAAAGGTGTTCGATAGGTTCTAGCATCAAATGGCAACCAAAAAACCTAAGCAAAAGAGGAGAATCAGCCAAAACTCACCTCGAGGTCACTATTCTGGACTACTTTGAACTAGTGAACTTGGATGATTTTTAACTCCCAAATGAAAGTCCTTTATGCTTGATTCTTTTTCCCTGTGGTGCCTAACATATGGAAGTGAATTTAGCAACTAGAATCACTCATTTTGGTGATCAGATGAGAATATTATGGCCTTTTTCCTCCCTTCCTGAAGTTAGCAATAGCAAGGAAAAGGAGGAAGAAGCCTTCCTTCATTCCGAGTGGAAATCCACTTGTCAAGTGAGGTTTATCACTTGGCAAGCCTTCTTGGCCACTTGTCATGAGGTAAGTCCCACTTTGACATGCCAAGGGTTGTCCCAAAAATCCAGAACCATCCTAATTTTTTGACAAACTTTGAAAATTCATAGTAATTCACTTGGACCTCAAAAAATTATATTGTTCAATTTGAAATTCATATGTTAATTGCCTCTATCTGCTCATTAATTTTTCATGGCTAGATCCCATCATAAAGATAGTTTTTAGATTGACTCGATTTGCATACCAATCGCAAAAATTTTGATAATTTGTGAATGACCTTAAAATTCAAAAATTCATTCAATATTGGATCTAGTGAAATTTTTATGCTTTAAGGTCCACTATTTTCAGGTTCATCCAGGCACATCCTGCGTTAGTCCTTACCTAAAAATTTTTTATTGCACTAATGTATTCCTTACTACTTAAAATGAATTATTAGTTCTGCTAAATTTTTGAATTTCAACTTTTTCATCAACTTAAAGCCCCTTGATGTTTCATAACTAGTGCCACTACCTCAGTCTATGTGTAAGTGACAGTAACCCAAGCACACTTCCCAGACCCTATGGTATTGTTCATGGGGCATCATATCACGGGTGTTATAGAAGAGTTCTAAATAAGATATAACTACAAACTCAACAAATGAAGCATTTTAAATTGTAGCTTTTGATGTAGCTAAAAAAGAAGTCTAGATTGAGAAGTTTATTGCTAAACTAAGAGTGGTATCATTTATTATTCACCTATTACCTTTGTATTGATACAATAATAGGGACATTACACATGCTATGGAACCACGAACTCATTAATTATCTAAACATGTACTCAAGTGCTACCACCTCATAAGAGAGATAGTAACCAAGTAAGATGTGAAGAATGAAAAAGTCTTTAGTAATCAGAACATCATTGATCCTCTGACTAAGTCATTATCACAAAATAAATTCGATCTCTATGTAAATAATATGGGAATTAAATTGATAGGAGATTAACTTTAGTGCAAGTTAGAGATTGTTGGATGTATGCCCTAAGGGAATGTTTTATATGCATAATAAATATTCATTTATGACGAGGCATTCTTTAGTATAATAGTGCTTATGTTAATTAATTTTTTTGATATGATCTTGAACTATGTAATAAAGTCCATAGTATTTATTCATAATATAGTGGAAATTATGAAGTGTTCATAATATGAGGTTTTTATTACATGCAAATGTTAAATAACAAAATAATCCCTAAACTGAGTATTGACAAGATGAGGCATAGTTAATACAGATAGTCTAGCACACGTTATGCTCTTTGACCTAGACAAACAATAGTTTCACAAGATGTAAGCATAGTGATGCTTAAAGATAGCATATCTGTAGAGATTATGATATTTTTATCGGGGATAAGAGTGCTTTGTAGAGTTGCCATTTGGCCTCTACACTAGGATGTCTGATCTTCTATATAGAAAAGGTTCAAAATTTCATATCTTATTTATACCCCAATAATATGCCTTCTTATGTATTGTAACATTTATCAATCCCTTTTTCAATCAAGCATGCATTATATTTAAAGTATTTAGGTCACCTTTCTATGTGAACAAAGTAAAGGGTGAGATTTAAAGAATATAAGAAAAAAATTTATACATTTAGAAAGTGGGTCATTCATTAGTTGTAGTGTGGCTTGATAATTACCCATAATTCCATAGGAATTGGCAGTAATTGCCCAACTCCCAACTCTAGGAGATTAGCCTTTGAGAATACATTTTTATTATTGTGACTTTTGATTATTAAAATACAAATCCTATTTTTTAAGGAAAACACTATTCAATTAGGTAGAAAAATCATTTAATGTGAAAGTTTAAGTAATTGGCATGTAAAATAAGTTATTTACTAGCTATTACAAACCTAGAATAAGTAATGAAGTAGAAATAGTACAAAATCAAAATAAATAATCCAATGTGTAAAACTAGTCCCATCTATACAACATTAGGTCCATGCAAACTCTATGAGGCTCTAACATTTGTCCGTATGAACTACTGCAAAAATTATATTATATCCATCCAGACCTCTACTCTAGTGAAAAGGGCACTTGCATACAACTCAAAAGAGAAAAAAGTTAATAATACTACTCTGTGTGGACTATAAAATAGAATAAATATGCAAAAGACTTATACGTCTATGCGGACTATTATCATTGTGATAGAGAGTTTGCATAGACCTACATTAATTCCATAATACTAATAACATGCATATTAAGGAATAGAGTAATCATACAATATGACACAGTTATAAGGGCATGCTAACATGGCAAACAAAAGATGTTAAAACAAAATATACAAGGTAGGCATGATGCTATTATCATACCATGATTTGTATGGACCTCATATTATGTATAAATTAAATTTATAGGTCCGTGCAAAGCTTTTATCACATACACATTCAATTTATAGGTTTATATAGAATTCTTATTTTTTAAAATAAGTCCGTACAGACTTAGTCATTAGTTCTAGAATGCAAGTGAGATTACAATTTTCCATGAATGATTATAACATTTGTAAGTCAATTGAAAAGATTAATCAACTCCTATAATTATCGTAAGCATTACATAGAACCACCTCACATGACAATTAATCATTGGAGATCATTAGTTACAGTAAATGACATAAATAAATGATTAAATATGGTGAAAGAAGCCTCAGATCTTTCCTTGAAGTTTGCACCAAGCAACAAGACAATGGTTGGGTTTTAAAAAAATGATTATTTTAGAGAGGGCTTAAGACTAGTAGAGTGAACCCTATGTCAATTGTCTTTAATTGTGTCCTGTGTGTCCTTCTTCTATATTCCTTATTATTCTCCCATTAAATAGGCTGATAGGAAGGGTGTTTATAAGGTTGGTGAACAACTTTTCCATTCAAGAGAAAAAGAGTCCTGCTAGGATTAGGAATCAGGACCTGAATAGGAATTCTTCACTTCTAGAAGTTTTTATGTTAGCAAGTTTGTACGAACTTGTATGGCTTAGTTCATGCTAACATTGGCATAGTTGCCCTAATAGTCCATAGGTTTGGGCTAGGTCTTAGGCCATGCTCGATTAGTCCATACGTATAAGGGATTTGGCTTATTCATGCAGACCTTAGGCTTTGGGCTCATTGGTCTAGGCTGGATATGTTATGGACCTCATAACATTAAGTTCGTGCAAAGTTGTGACATGTTTGTCCATGCAAACTTATGTTTTAAGTTGCTTGCCTTATTGTTTGAGCCTATCTTTGGTTATTATCATAGGCCCAAAAGGTGAATGGGTCTATACCATGGGGGAAAAGCCCCCGCACCCCTATTGGAATCAATGTTAGGCTTCGAGGTTGGGTTAACAGCTACTAACATAGATTCCCATTTTTTTCATAATTTTATTCACACCACGAGCTTTTCAGGTCAGGTCAAAGTTAAAATATGTAAGAAAATAAAGGCATCCACAATTGCCCTCACTTTCATGTGTGCTATAAAATGCCAAAGCAACAGTGCACATCAAAAGTACCTTAGTTACAGATACATACTAAATGTATGCTTCGTGGTGCGAAGCTACATCAAATATAGATGCCTGCCTCTAAATCATGCTAAAGCTTACCAGGCTTGAGTTGTAATTTCCTTAAAAAAAGAATTAATATTGTGAAGATAAACTACATTGAATACAGATGCTTGCTTATCATCAAGTGAAGTAAAAATCTAACTAGATCAAAACATGTTTTTGCCTTGATACTTTTTTATAAGGCTTGAAAGTAAGGTACATTGAATACTAATACTTGCTCATCTTTGGTTGAAGAACTACACTGAATACGGGTGCCTATTTATCTCTAAGTGAATTCTAATTTGTCAAAACTAAAGAAAAATATATCAAATACAGGTGCCTGTTTGGCATCAGATGATTTGATTTGAAGTTAAAGAAAATTACACTGAATGTAGGTGCCTGTTTCCCTATAGATGATTTGATTTAAAGTTAAAGAAAATTATACTGAATGCAAGTGCCTATTCACCATCAAAGGAATTTCAAGATGTTGAACCGAAGAAAACTACACTAAATACGTGTGCTTATTCACCTTCAGGTGAAGATAAACTATACCGAATGTTGGTGCCTATTTGCTTTCAACTTGGTAAGTTATAGATAAACTGAACCAAATATGGTAATGAGTTCAAAATAATTGACCAAACAAAATTTGGTGGTCGGCCTGAGTATGCTGACAGATCTAAATCAAGTGATGAGTTTGGAGATGCTGATTGAACTGAATCTAGTGATAAGTCTAAATATGCTAACTATATCGAATTCAATGATCAGTCTAGGGATGCTAACCAAAAGAAACCTAGTGATAGGTCTAGAGATGTTAACCGAACTAAATCTAGTGATAGGCTTAAATAATATGATATTGTGGATCAAACCAAATTTGGTAGTAGGTCTTAAGCAATAGTTTGAACCATATCTTGCTTTAAAGACATTAATATCTTGCAAGTTTATGTGTGACATCATATGCATATGTGTCGTGTGTGATGTAAGTACATAATCGATGCATTGGTTTAGAAATATTTAGGCATATGGCTAATGTATGTGAGAATGCATGACTGAATATAGTACCCTACATGGATAAGTTTTCTTAAGATAATATGACTATTTTGAATGATGCATGTGCATGTTATTTTTTTGTGTGATTAATGTCTAATGAGATGTTTATGCATGTAAACTAAATGATTGTATGGCTAATGTTAGATGAATGAACTAATACGTATACAAATGTATAAAGACATTTAGTGGTTAGTTTTTAGATAAATGAATGTATTCTATCCTATCTTAGATGAATGACATATGGTGAATGAAATGATTATAGGGTGATTAATGTAAATGGGTGACTATGACTCTTTTAAATATGTTCTTACTTGGATAGGTATGGGAGAATGAATTTGGTAATGATTGAGATAATTCTTAGCCTTTCGTAAGTGAAGGAATACAATAAAGTGCATTTTTGATTCAGTGATGAATGATACATTTCTTATAGTGATGCGTGTGTTTTGCTTGTTTTCTCTTGAAAAAAATAAAGGATTTGAATGAATGGTGGATACATATAAGATATGACAATGACTTTTAAACCAATGAATCAACTCTTTTGATTGATGAGTGACAAATATAGATGTATTTTTTACTCATGATGAATGAATGTTAAAGGCAGATAAAAGTTGATAATTGTTGAACAATGGATACATATTCTCTTACTGGGAATGAATGTTCTTTTGTGATGGATGTATAAAGGAAAGTGTATAAAGAGGCAGAATGGATACTTTTTCCTAAAATGAATACAGAAATGAGTATGAGTGTGTATACCTATTGTTTATGACATATGTGTGAGAAAGTTTCTTAAAAGCATTAGTTAGTACATGTTTTGTTATTGGGACCATTCCCTTTTTAGAGTTATTATATGAATACATTGTGTTTGAGAAAAAAGTGAAGTTGTGAAGTTGTAGGCTAGGTTGTACTAATGAGAATAAGATGTCTCTTGAAGAAAGAGGTCAAGTTATAGTGATGGAAAGGCTAGGGAAGGTGTTAAGAGGTGAAGTAATGGTGAGGCTAAGGCTTAGTTGAAATTTCAATTTACCATAGAGGGCATTTAAGCATGTGTGGCTAAAGAGTGAATAATTATGATGAATGAGAAGATGCACACAACATGGTACTCTTGTTATTAGTTGGTCCAAAGATTTTCCAACTAAACATTTTCTCTTGACCTTTAATTTTTCTCTAGATCGCCCTTTATAGGTTTATAATCTAGCGAGGTTTTTTTTTTAATTCAACTTATCCATATTTGGTGAAGGCTTAGAATGTGATCATGTTACACCTAATCAGCTAAATTTGGATTTGCACCTTTTATGGTGGCTCAATATGTTTTGGAGCTCTTGCCAAGTTGTTCACTATGAGTCCTAACTTTTATGTCCCTAGCATTTGGAATTTTTGTGATTTGAATGTCATTCTTTTGACTTTTTGAGTACTACATTAATGATATCCCTATTATTAGTCAGTCTCAGGGATTTCTTGACTTACCATTTTCTCTTGAATTTCCTTTACTTTTGCTTAGGCTTATGTTCTTAATTGATTGACCTAACGGGAATTAACAAATTCATTTCTTTTTAAATGAGGGCTACCACCAATTAAAGAGGGTATACCAATTAAAGAAGGTATGTTCAATTACTTAAGGCAAATTTGTTGACTATTGTAGACTTCTAAAGTTTAACACCTTCTGACTTTTGGATTTTTGTGCAGGTAAGAATCAAAAAAAGGTTCAGCTTTTTAATGTGATTGCCATAAACTTTTACACTTTAAAAATGATGATACATAATGAATTTGATACATTAGGTTTTGAGCCTGTTGAATTTGGACTTTTTTTATGATTTGAACAAAAGGCATTCTTTTGAGTGTAGTTGCCCCCAGCTTATTTCCTTTCTCTTATCTTACATTCAAGGATATTTCTCATGTTTTACAAGGAAAGATTAAGTTTTGAACTTTAAAATTATGTAGCAATAGCGACCCATCATTTATTATTTGTAATAAATGTGGATTAAGTTGATTATTCTTATTTCTTTTTCTCTTTTTCTTCATTTTTTCCTTTCTTTATTTCTTCTTTCTTTTAATCTCTCAATTCACTTTCAAGAGTACCATATTATGCAATGATTTTGGTTCAAAGATACTTAAAATAATGTTTTATTAAAGCTTAAATGTTCTAACATAAAAGCAAGAAAACAACTAAAAAGGAAAATAAAGATGGTTTTCATATCTTTATTGGATCCTTCCATATCTTTGATTGGTAAGATCTTGTAGTTGGTTAAGAGTTAGTTCATGAGGTGGCAGACTGAATGTTAGAAAGAGAGAGCCTTGATTTTTAGAGATTTAAGGAATGTTGGTTAAGTTTGGTAATGAGTAATCTTCAGGGTAGGGTATCATGCCATTATCTATGAGATCTTGGATGGCTCAATGAAAGGCTTTGGAATTGTTAGTTAGGTGGCCAATCTTTTGATGATAAGCAGAGTATAGGTCATGGCGATAGTTAGGTGGAAGTGGTAAGGAACAATATTTGGTTATTAAGGGTCAGAGAAGGTTCTCTTCTCTCAATTCCTTAAGCATTATGGACAAATACTTATTCAGATAGGGAAGTCTATAAGGAATCATCCTTAGCTTCATTCTTTGGTTATTGCTTGCCCTCATGTTTAAGTTCATGCTTGTCGGGTTCTTCAAGGTGCCTTATTGTTGGACTTTAAATTTCTCTTGCATCTTTTCTTCTATGAGTGCTATCATTCTTCGTTCCAATGTTGCCATTTGCTTTTTTAAACATACTTCAACTCATAAATTGACTTTTGGCTCTGGTTTTAGGTCTAGTGGCCATTTTAGAGATAGAGAGTGTTTAGTGAATCTTTTATTTTAAAGAGCCTAAGTGAAGGATGGTATTTAAAGTTAGCATGATACAATTGTTAATATGATATGATGTGTGCATCAAGCATTAATGATGCTATGTTATGCTTAAAATTCATGAGTGATTATAAGATTTGAAGGTTAGCAATGTACATGATGTGTCTAGACATAATATGACTACATATGTATTTGGATATATGATAGATGAGAGGTTTACATTATAGTATGCCAAGTGTATACATGGGATGTAACTTTTATGATTCAAATGTAGGTGATATGTGCATGACATTCCTAGTTATAATGTGGATATGGGATGGATGCATGTTATATATACTGGGTAAGATGATAAAAGGTAAATAATGGTAATGCCTATATGTAGTATGCAAGTGGATATGGATAAAGTTTGCATGTCGCATGAAGCTACACACATGTGCTTAGTAGTAAAGTTCATGTATGGATAATGGCTTTTATGACTCTAATAGCCTATGACACAATGCATGAAGTGGACTATTCCTATGAAATGTATGACCTGTGCAAGATTTCTAGTGATGCCCATTGGTCATTAATCTATCTTTTCATCTGTGGGCTTTAAATGTCAACGTGATATAAGAGTTTCCCCTTTCAAAGTCAAAATGTATTTATATAAATAACTTTAAAAAATTCATTATTTTTATTTAAAGGAATTAAAAAGATTTCAAAAGTTCACAACTAAACTAAACTTAAAAAAGGAAAAGAGAAGGGGAACTTTTAAGCTTTTGGATTAGGTATCTGCTTGGCATCAATGAGATCTTGAATGGCATGGCAGAGAGTAGTGCACTTATCTATGAGATGACCTGTCACTTAATGGTATGCTCAATATAGATCAAATCTATGATTAGACGGAGGATGATCAATCCTTGACTTAGGCATTAACGGTTGTAGTTTTCTTTCTTTCATAAACTTATTCAAGCTTAAAGATAGGGGTTTGCCTAATTTGGAGAACTTGCAAGTTCTAACCATGTTGACATTAGTGGCTTAGCTTTGATCATCATCTTGATGGACAGGTTTCCCATTCTTCTTCAATCCTCTATTTTGGAATGCTAGTTTGAGATCAATTGCTATGTCCTTGAGCCATTTTCATGAAGTAATGCCTTTACTAGTAAGCCTAGCATTCATATAGCTATTAGCATTCATGTAACAACCCAAAAATTCGACTCTCGTGAATAGTACTTCTCGAGAGCCGAGTCACACTAAACATACCAATGGGAAGTAATAATTACAAGAGAATTATGGGCAAAGTTTAAATCCAATCTGAAGTCATTCAGATGGTTAAAGAGACTAATTAAAATTTTACTATAGTGTCTTGTGAAAAGTGCCACAAGCAAAGCTAAACCGTAAAATAAATAACAAGTTACACAAAATAATCTAAAAATATTACAACCTGATGCTCAAATATTCTAAATAGTGCAATGTCTTTGGAATCAAAATTTTCTCAATTTGGGAACTATTTTTACCTCATTTTTAGGATAGAGAATATGTTAATTTTTCAGGTTATTATTAAAATTTGGGCATGAGATTTTGAGAGAATTTTGGGGTTGGATTTATGGAATTTTGGGGATAGGAATGGAGAAAAGTAGACTTTCCTATCAATTATAATAATTTTTCAAAGCAAAGAAAAATAATTTTATTAGAAAGTATAAACAAGGAGCATTATCATCCTCCCTCACATACACCACACACACCTTCCTCAAAATTTTGCCCACACCTCTCCCTCTCTCATTCTTTATTGATTTCTCTCTCCTCAGAAGGACCCATGATGCAACATTATACCCAAAATGATGAGCATTTCAAGATGAGTTCATAGACAACAAAATTATTTGGAATAGTGAAGTATTTTGGGAGAAAAATCGAGAAGAAAACTAAGGTGAATAGTATGGGTTCTTAGGATGTTGTTGAGCATATATCTAGGCCTGAAATATTTTTCTAACTTCTACATTATTTTGTAATTTTTAATGATGTTCATAGCCTTTTTGTTTTCATAGGCAAAATGATGACTCGAACCTCTCGAGGTAAAGAGAAGCTATGAGCCAACTTTGGGGGTCCCGTACGACCTTAATCAGTATGTGTAATCACTTTAATTTGAGTGAAATGTCATGAATATTAATTATGGTGTATGGATATAGATGTGGAAATAAATGTATTATGATGATGATTTATGGATGGTTATTGAATGTTTTTTTTATGCATTTGATGAGAATTATGCTCTATAAGTGTTGTAATATGTGTGATTGAATTAGTGTTGAAGGTTATTAGGTTTGGGTTTGAAAATGGATATATTTTCTGCAAAAATCACTAAAATTTTGCGTGTTTACTACTAAAAATGAGACCTTAGGGCTAGGACCTTTTAGTAGGTCATGCTCATGACCCCTCTAAGCCAAAATGTAGGTTTCTGGAGTTTTGAGGGGGTCATGGCCATGACCCACAAATGGTCGCGACCGTGACCCATTTTGACGACAATTGACCATATATTGCTTTTTTCATAACTTTTTCAATTCTCAATGAAATTTCGAACCGTTTACAATCCAAATTTTGTCATGATACTGAGAGTATTTTGACCATCATTTAGGCATATTTTTATGAGCTAATTAAGGGTTTTTAAAACTTGAAATGTAATTCTATATTATTGAACATTTTGGTCTAAAGCTCTATGATGTTAATAGAACTCATGTTGTACCTTATATACCATGTGCATGTGATTGAACCTTGATCTTAAGTCTAATATTTTTTTAGTATCTTATGATGGCCTCATGTAATTATAAGGATTCTTATAGCCATAAGTGATCACATGTTGTCATTATCTATATTTGAGCCTATGTTGGTCATGCTATATGTAATGTAATATATATGCTATGGGCATATGATATTGGCCGTGCTAATGTGCAAAATTGCCAATGAGATAAATGAATGTCACAAGATGGTGTGAAATGTATAATTGGTATAAATAACTTAATATAATAAGTTTAATGATGCCTATATAGTTAGACGACCGGTTTAGATTGATTGATCGATTAACTAGGATATTAGCAGATGCTAATGTGAGCCTTCAGGCATGATACCGTAGGCCTTCGAGCATGATACTGTGGGCCTTCGAGCATGATATTATGAGCATTCAAGCATGATACTGTGAGCCTTCGAGCATGATACCATGAGCCTTTGGGCCTAATACTGTGAGCCTTCGAGCATGATACGGTAGCCTCCAAGCATGATACCATAAGCCTTTAGGTATGATACTATGAATCTACTATCTAGTCCTAATTAGTTGTCTTATGGATATGGGCATCAGTTAAATGAATAAAATGGGTTAAAAAGGCATATATGAAGATTGTACAATAATTGCCATTAATATGTGAACTATGGACACAATGTGATTAAATGATTCAAAACTAGTCTTAAGATGCTTAAATGCGTTTGTTATCACTTTTATGACTATTTATGGTGATTATATGTGTATACATCTTAAAATACTAGTATGGATATTTAAGGGGTGCATAGTGGCACTTACGACCAAAAAATTGGAATGTCATTATCTATTGTGATATATGAATTCAGTATGCTATTTACTGTGCCTTATGGCCTAAAAATGGCTATTAGATGATAATTGTGATTTTAGCATATTTGAAGCTTAGTGATTATAGCCTTATGTATGTGATGCATTATGTCAATAATATGGTGGTTATTTGATGTTATATAATGCCTCGATAAATGTGCCATCAAATGCATTATTTGTACTTCTAATATGCATGTTGGCATATAAGACACTATATATGCATGAATATGGTTTTAAAATTGAAAATATTATATGTTATGTATAAATCATGGGAAATGCATGTTTTGATTCTTTTAAACCAGAAATTGTTTATAAACATACATGACATGCTATAAATTGTCTTTTTACAAGTTAAAATGATTACACCACTGAACGAAAGCTTAGTGCATTGCTTTTTTATGATGTGTAGGTAACAGGGCAGTAGATTAGAGATAAAGTTTTTGAAATTTGGAGACACAAAGATAACCCCTGGGTGGGTATTTTTGTATTTTTTTTGTAATAGTAGTGATAATGTAAATGTAATGGTTATAGTTACTGTGCTCTTGTGATCACAAAAGGATTGGGTTCAATCTACATTTTATAGTGGGGTTTTAAATTACATATTTTAACTGTGGATTTTACTTGTTATTTCTTGCATGTTGCGTGATGATTAATGAGTCACTTATGAGAATGTTGTTTATGAGAGGTTGAGACTCATTGTGTATTATACAGAGTTGAAGGGTCAGAAGGACCCATGTGAGTTGGTGATATATGCTTTGATTATATAAAAGTACTTTTTAGCAGGTAAACATTGGAAAATTGTCCCGGTACAACCATATGTTATTGGATTTCTGACACGGTGACATTAATACTAACCTCAATTTACATACCAAAAAGGTTTTTAATGTTTCACTACATTTCCAAGTCAAGAATGTTTTCTTATATAAAAGTTTTAAATTATAAGTGATTTTAGATAACGGAACTAGATATCATTTTGCATGTGTGTATCCTCCATCCGAGTTTATTGTACGGATTGAATGGAGTGCATCACATTTAGTGGTATTAAAACTTCAGTTGGGGTTTCTTTTGGGCCTATGGGATACATAATATCACATTAGGAGTCATAGTACATTTACATTAAATAATATTACACGTTTGGCTCATTATCTATTTCTCTTGCCTTTAAGTACGGGACATGTGTAGTAGCACTATGCTTACGGAGGTAGAAGGGGTAAAAAGTCATGCTCCTTCAGCTTTTGGACACGGGGATGCACAACCCGAGTACATGACTCCTAGTGATGTTAGACATGTTGTTCCTAGATAGCAAGGTCTACCTGCATTGTTATAGTCGATGCTAGAGTCTATCAGGCAAGCAACAACTGCTACTGCGACAACTGCTATTGTTGTAGCTAAAGCATAGTTTATTCTAGCTCTAGTGCTACAATAATAGTCGACATTTCAAATAACATATATTAAGAGATTAATTAAGAATGGGCTTGAGTTCTTCAAGGGAGAAGAATCAAATGAGTCCAGTAAAGCTGAGTACTAGCTAGATTAGATAGTCTATATTATGCAGTAGTTGAGATAGCCACAAGATGAGTATGCTATATGTGTCACTTTAATGCTATCTAAAGAAGCACTGAAATGGTGGGAAGCTATCACTGAGCATAGGGTAGCTATAGGCATAACTTGGGATTTCTTTTTAAAGGAATTCAAGGAAAAGTATGTTACTGTGCATTACATAGACCAAAAGTACTAAGAGTTTATAGATCTCAAGCAGAGACATAGAAAGATCTCTGAATATAGGAAGGAGTTTACTCAATTGAGCTGGCATTCAAAGGTAGTGGTTGCCATAAAAGATGACTGCTATAAGAAGTCCTAGAAAACATTGAGATAAGAGATCATACAACATATTGCTCCTATGAAGATATGAGATTTTACAGCTTCAGTAGTAGGTTGTCACACCATAGAGATGGTGAATGAAATGAAGCAAAATTAAGACAGCTTTAAAAAGAGATCACATGGGCATGGGCAAGGTAGTTCTGGGTATGCATCTAAGAAGAAGCATAATAGTAGTTAATCTCAGCATTATCAAGGTAAGCTTTAGATAGATCATAGAGATTAGGACATGGTTCTAGATCACACACCAGAGCACAAACTCAGACTTTAGGTGCTCCTAAGTTCATAACAAGTAGTTGTATGACACCTACATGTGACACTAGACATAGGAGACATTCAGGAGTATGTTAGAGGCTTATACTAGGATTTTACTGGGGTTGTGGCTCTGGAGATCATTTTTAGAAGATTGCCTGGTGAAGCCTTATGTTTCTTCATAAAAGTAAGACATAAGAGATATATAAAGCAAAGTTAGGGCCAGTCAAAAAAATAAGACAAAGAGCAGAGCTCCAGTGAAGTAGTATGCCATACGAGCTAGACAAGAGGTAAAGGCCACTGATTTTATTACAGGTATATTTCATATCTTTGATTTACCTTCTTTAACATTAATATAATAGGGTCCACATTTCATACATCTACACAACAAATGTTTTAGATTGGGGGTTAGTGTTAGATGACCTTGGCTTTGATATGATGGTTAGCAATCCTATAGGATAGCATGTTATAGTGAGCAAAGTATATAAAGACTGTTCATTATTAGTACAAAGACAAGTTTTCTCCACAGATCTCATTGAATTACCGTTTAATGAGTTCGATCATAACTTAGGCATGGATTGGTTGTTCAAGTATCATGCCCTAGTGGATTGTAAGAAGAAGAGGATTACATTATAAGCTAGTGACGAGTTAGAAGTAATAGTGTTCGGTGAAAGATTGAATTGCATGGCTAATGTAGTATCAGCCACAGTAGCTAGAAGGATGATACGAAAGTGTTAAGAAGCTTATTTTTCTTATGTGGTTGACACCATAAAAGAAAAATTGAAAGCAAGTTAGATTACTATTGTAATTGAGTTTAGGGATTTTTTCTTAGATGAGTTGCCTAGTTTACCACCAGAAGAGGAGTTAGAGTTTGGTTTTGAGGTGATGCTAGGCAAAATGCTAGTTTCTACAGCTCCATGTAGAATGACTCCTACTGAGTTGAAAGAGTTAATGGTTCAATTGCAAAAGCTTCTAGATAAGGGTTTTATCAAACCAAGTGTTTCACCATAGGGATCACCAATTCTATTTATTAAGAAAAAGGATTATTCTTTGAGACTTTGTGTATATTATAGATAGATGAACAAAGTCACCATCAAGAATAAGTATCCTTTAACATTGATCGATGATCTTTTTTAATAGCTTAGAGGGGTACATGTGTTCTCTAAGATTGTTCATAGATTCGGGTATTACCAATTGATAGTAAAAGAAGCAGACATACACAAAATGACTTTTTAGAATAGATATTGTCACTATGAGTTAATAGTGATGCCTTTTGGGTTAACTAATACATGAGCCATATTCATAGACCTCATGAATTGGATCTTCAGGCCATTTTTAGATCTATTTGTGGTGGTCTTCATAGACGACATTCTTATGTACTCCAAGAATAAAGATGATCATGTAAGGCATTTACATAGAGTTCTTTAAATTTTAAGGGATGAGAAACTCTATGCCAAGCTTAGCAAGTGTGAGTTTTGGCTAGAGGAAGTAGTGTTTTTAGGGCATATAGCATTGGCAGATGATATAAGGGTTGATCTTTGTAAGATTCGAGCTATTGTGGACTGGAAACTGCTAAGGAACATGTTAAGATTAGGAGTTTCTTAGGGTTAGTTGTCTATTATAAAAGGATTATCGAGGGGTTTTCCTTAATTATAGCCTCGATAACATGTCTTCTAAGAAAATATGTGAAGTTGATTGGGATAACAGGTGTTAAGAGAGTTTTGACAAGCT
>CANXYI010930694.1:0-14858 GCA_948208565.1 Hura crepitans | reverse complement strand
TAGTGAATGCATTCAGTACATTTAAATATATCGAATCTAACATACTTTATTATTATTTTTTTATATATTTTTAATATATATAGAGAGAAATTTATACTAATATAATTATGTATCTTTATGTGAAAGCAACCTAATCATCCTATTTAATAATGGGCCATGCCATGACATATGACTTGAACACTGCTTTGGGAGAAAAACCTTAAAATAGTGAAGGGTATCGTATACCAATTAAAATTATGCCAAAAAAAAATTCATAGACCAATTAATTTTTTTTTTTAAAAAAAACTCTTCTTTTAGATATATATATATACATATTTTTTCCATCGTACATCTGTAATTAATTAAACATTAACCCTTACTTTAGGACAAGGCAACTTTTTCTTTTATTTGTTTAATAAAAATGTGCACGTGTGGATAGCAACTTGTTTGGTGGATTTTCGTGCAAGCCCTCGTGTGTAAGAAAGTGATGCACTTTCCTCGTCTAAAAATTAACGAAACTTGCACGAGTGTTCACTTCCCTCTCTCTCTTTATTTCTTTCTTCTTTTTTTTTTTAATTTTTCTTTCTCTTGCCATTTAATGATAATTACAATATAGTTTTCCTCTTTTTCAAGCTTTTGTTACCCTCAAAAGGACCTTTTATGCCCTATTTTTTCCTTTCTAACCTTTTTCTTTTTTTCAATCTTTCTATCATTCTATCTTACTTTTAATCTTTCTTCACATATTGCAATCACAATCCCACTTTAAAAGTTACAAAACAATTATGGGACTTTTACAGATCCTTCCCCATAATGTCACAAACACACCCAAAAAGAAAAAATAAAAAGAGGTAAAACACATATTTCTATCTCATAGTTTTATTTTTCATTTTTTACTATTTGAGATTAATATTGCCTTTTTTCCACCAAATCAAGAAGTGGGTTATCCTGATCCACTAAACACTAAAGAATTGGTAGCCTAAAGTTCGCAACTTTACCTCTTAATTTGAATCATTCTTGCCTTTACATGTCCTTAACATATATAAAGTTTCTACCTTTATCAAATGAAACCCCATGAGATAATAATGGAAAAGCTGATTCTTGAAAAAGAGAAGAAAAGTTTGGAGTTGAAGTTTATGTATATTATATATATACGAGACAGGGAGAGAAAGAGAGCTGGGTCCAGCAGGAGAGGTTCAGGAACTGGGAATTCGACCCTCTAATGGGGTGGCTTGGTGTTGTGGTGGTCCTACAAGAGCAAAAGCCGAACCAACACACCACATGCTTAAGTTGATAAAAGTAGGTGAGGTGGGTGTTTGATCTTAATAATTCTTTTTTTTTTTTAACAAAAAAGATAATAGTTAGTATTATATTTGTACAGAAAAATTCAGCTTCACAAATTTGAGCAGTGTTCCCTTTAGAGAAATGAATATATGCAAGTGTCGCATTGCATGCCATTCTTTTCCCCATTGCAAAACACATCATGACCAGTTCATGGCTTCTGTTTTGCATATCAAAAGTAGGAAAATAAGGAACCCAATTGGAGGTTTTCGAACATAAAGCTAGGCATCTACCTTTTTTTCTCTGTTCTTCTTTTGTGTGTGGTATTAATTCAATTCCAAATTATAAGGTTCTTTGCCTTACTATAAACTGTTCATACATAATTCGGAACATTGTTTGCCACTGAAAATATCTTAGGCATATTTTTTCTTTTAAAAAAAAATTCCGCTAGAAAATTTTTATTTGAAAGAATTCTATATCGAATATTTAAAAAATGTAATAAGAGTTTATCAGAGTCCATCACAATTCTTGTAATTTTAAGTTAAAATATTTTTTTTTAGATATTCAAGTGTTAATTTTGCTTTTTAATTAGTTTTTTTTTTTCGACAAGGGCTGAGAAAAGAATAAGAAAAGCACCCGGGGACTAGATTTTTTTTCAAAAAAGGCCAATTTGGGCCGAAACGCATTCCTCATTATGGGCCTCTGGTCTTCCTGTTCTTCTTGCATTGGTGGGCCGATTGAGCCCAATATTAAGTCCAAATGGCAACATCGAAGCAAGACAAAGGAGTGCTTCACCTGCTAACAGAGAAGAGAAACATCTTCTTCCACTTCCACATATCTGTGTTTCCATTATTCCACTCAAGATAATATCCGAACGCATGACTCAACTCTTAAAATACTACATAAATCCCACTTAAAAGTCCTTGATTTATGATTCTGTAACCAAACTATGGTTATGGCATCGCTAATTTCAGTTCCCACATCCTTGTGTTCCACTTCTACCAGCACAAGATCAGCTCTTCACCAACACTCTTCTTCTTCGATTTCATGCTATAAAGCCCTCAAATTTGGTCTCTCACCTTGGATTCCTCAGCTAGGCTTCGTTCCTTTTTCCCAGTGGAGTGGTCTAAAGCATCTGGGAATTTCAATTTCCACAGAATCGGTTAAAAAAAGTACCTTTTCTAACACTTGGTATGCTTTTTGTTTGAGTTTTCTGTTTTTGGTTGTTTGTGATTCTTGAAATGTCGTGGTGCAGAGAAGAAGGGAAAGTGCAAGGGTAAAGTAGTTTATGCATCTTTGTTTGGGGTTGGAGCTCCTGAGGCTTTGGTCATTGGGGTGGTGGCTCTACTGGTTTTTGGTCCCAAAGGTCTGGCCGAGGTTAGTTGTGCATGGATCAATGTCTTTTTTCCTTTAGCTATTTTTGGATATTTTGCAAGAATGAAAAGATTATGCTGCTGTTTTCTCGCCCGGGAGCATATATTGTTTACCTGTTCCAATGGTTATAAAATATTGACCTAATGACTGCTCTGCTGGAGTAAGTAATAATTAAAGCTTTAGCCTTTGAGGATCTTCTATATGTTCCTTGAGGAATTGCATTGCTCTAAAGAGCTTGGGAAACCTGATAAGCTACGTGGAAATAGTGTTGCCCTAGATCCTGAGAATCCATTTTCAACCTCCTGTTGTTTGCAGGAGGTTTGAAATCTTGTATTGGAACTTATTTGTAGCAAGTTGTGGTTTTCCTTCTCATTTCATAGTTATCTTTGCAATTCTATATCCTAAGTTTGGGGCTTACTTCCTAACCGCAATGAAGTTGAATGCAAAGAAGATGTGGACTCCAATAGGTTGCAGTATTAACCTGGGATATACTGCTTTTGCCGTCAGGGCCTCATCTTTATAAGAGCATCGAAGAGATGAGAAGGGTTGGTGTCTAGAAATGTGCTTTTATGAATTTAGTGAAGGGCCCTCCCTACCTTCTCAATGCCTCAGTATCTCTAGTGCCTCAGTAGCATTTACTTTTCAAGCTGCGTGCCCTTTTATTATTTTCATTTTGTCTCACTATTGAGTCCTTTAAATGCAGGTTGCACGCAATCTAGGGAAAACTCTACGTGCATTTCAACCCACCATTAGAGAACTGCAGGTAGGTCTATAGAACTCAGTTAACGGTGTTAATCCTGAGCTTAACTATGTACCAATGGTGCAACATTTTTTTGTTCTTAATCCATAAAGGGTGTCAGTGCAATGCTTTGAAATGTAGGATGTCTCGAGGGAATTCAAAAGCACCCTTGAACGAGAAATAGGCCTTGACGATTTTCCAAGTCAATCACAAAATACATATAGCTCCAACAGAGCAAATTCAGGCTCCAACCTATCATCAGCTGGCAGTGCCGGGAATTCTCCAACTGAACCTGACCCCAGTAAGTGATAAAATATTCTAATGTCTGCTCCTTTTATCTAATAAGAAATTAGCAGGATAAAGAAGTTATATTTTACTCCCAATTTATGTTGTTTATTGTTCAATTAACATTTTTCTCGAAGATTCCCTATGCACATTGTATGAAGAACCAATTTCACGAAGATTTTGTTAAATGTTCCGAGATATAACACCTTGTTAGTTGTTTGGGGACTGTCAGTGCCCAATAATATAAAGCATTCACAACAGGACACTTGACTGACAAATCGAGAGAATGAAGAATTATAATTGGAGCTTCATTTGGCAATGATGATCTAACCGTGTGCACCCTTTTAGCAAAATAATCAAGTTGTTGATTGTTGAAGATAACATGCTGTAATTTGACTATCCTTCTGTTACTTTGTGAAAAGTGGCACGGAAGTTCTGCTTCATCCAGTGCTTATAATTGCCTCATGCTGTAACTACTTGATGTAATGTTGCGGCTTATGACAATGCCTATATGCATCCTCATGTCTTAACTATTGATGTATGTCATAAAATATGACAAGTGATTGTCGATTGCTTTACACTTGTAGACGGTGCTTCATCTCAACCCAGAGCATATACCACAGAGGAGTACTTGAAAATCACAGAGGAGCAGCTAAAAGCCTCTGCTGCGCAACAAGAAGGACCAACACCACCTCCAGCTCCGGGAGAAAGCCAGTCTGAATCTCAAAGTGAGCCTGACTTTAGCCATTAATTTCTCTGTCTACTGTTTCTTACTCTCCCTCGTTCATTCTGACCTTGAATTGGTGACAGGAACCGCTAAAGAAACTGCTAGTGCACGGCCTCCACCACAGAAGCCAGAAAATGAAGTTTGAAACCTCTAAAGAAAGACTAGCAGAAACTACGATGTCTATCAAACGCAAAAATGAGTAGACTCGGATATGAACCGTCACGAAAAAGGAAATCTTGTTTTTAATTTTTGGTTTTTGGGAGTAGAGGTGGGCGATTCCGAAGATTGTTGGAACTTCGGGCGGAGTATAAAAATGGGTCAGTTTCTTGAATTTACTGTAAAATTAATTTTATGATATTGCCAATGCAAGAAAAAAAATCATAAAAATTATGCATGTTCTTGGGAACTGTTGATTGTCATTGTACCGTGTTGAGCACCAATTTCAACATGTGCATGGTCTAGCAAAATCGTTCTTCCTTGCCGAGACGGAGATCATGAAACCACATTTCTTTCTCTTTTATGATATAGTAGGGAAAAGTTTACAGGGAATCAGAAAAAACAAATGCATAGCACGTTAGCTACAAAATATTCATTTGCCGGTGAGACTCAAAATCTAGGTGGCCTGCATTTGCATGCCCCCTGTGCCCATACATGTTAAAAATTTTGTCATCCAAATGTATATTCCCACTTTCTCGTCCTCGAAACCCCTCAATTGGTGAAGCCCAAGGAACTGGAGTTGAAGGGTTAGAGCTAGAATCCTCTTGGATTAAGCTGAGTACAGTTGCATTCTGTGGAGAGTTTCCAGCCGTTCTCCTGTTGGATGAATTGGCTGTTAGAGAAATGGATGTTGATTGCTGCTGGTTCTTCATGGGAGACTTTGGCCGAAGAGCCTCTATGTCAGGGGTGGTCATTACAAGATGTGGTGCTTCGGAGGGAGGATTCCGTCCACCACCTCCTTGCCAAACTTTCCCATCTTTGTCAGCAAAATTCCTGACGTATGCCTGTGATTCACCAAATCTCCAATTAATAGGTCTTGAGAAACAGTGGAAACAGAAAAACACGCATAAATTCCAGAACGGCATTGTTTTCTACAGAATAGCATTAGTCTTTACTGATGTCATGTGGGTTATATTTATTTTTATTTTAATAATGCATCGTTCTTACAAGTGTACAAATTAATATAATAAAAATAACAACGTTTTCAGATAGCTTAGAAATAGTTTTTTAAGAATTTCTGAAGTAAATAACAATGTTATGAATTAGATGTTGCACCTCAGAATTAAAATTTGATGAAGATAGTCCTTTACCAACGGTCAACCAACCAGATCGAATATTGTGGTCTTCACCAAAAAGTTCAAGCCTCCGGCGGCCAAGGGAGAAATGCTCAATAATCCGATACATATCCTCCGGCTTTTGAGTTGAACCTGCAGTTCCATTGGCATAGAAACCTTTAAACAAATCGGTAGCCTGTTTGGAAAACCATGGGGAAAAAAAGGTATAGGAATCTTGAAGATGCAGTATGTAGTGGGTTTTATAAAATGTTCTACTTCAAGAAACATTATTATAATTTTTCAACATGTACCATTTTAAGACACAGGGCTACTCCAAAATAAACACATGAAAGAAACCACATAAAGCTAGAAAACATTCTAGAAGTACTTGTTAAATGCAAACCCAGCAACAATTGCTGCTGCTGCTACGATTATCTTACAAGTGCAGGCATCACGTATATCTTATTATTTCATGATAACAGACAAAACAAGCAAACGTAATCCAGAATTGAACTATGGCTAGACTCGCCAGGTTTAAGAGAATTCCAAAAGATTTTAAATGAATTCATCTCCCCAATATAAGTACCACAGAGCCAACGATTCAATGTTAGAAAGAATGTAACTAACCGTAAGGAGGTTCCTCAGCAATGATTACATCGGTGTCAATGTTAGCATGGATAATATGACCATCAGTGCTGCGACGAACAGTTCCCTTTATACCCATCAAGCAGTGTTCCTTTGTTGTAATGTAAGGACAGTTGAGGATAAAAAGTCGATACAAAAACAAAGCATCAACTATGCAGGGCAAGGAAAAGATTGAAATATATTGATGTCATGTGCAAAGAAAAAAAAAAAAAACTAAACTTATCAACCTTTGAATGCTGAAATAAAGTATGAGAATCATGTCGCAACCCTGAAGCAGCATTAGTTTTGTTGGTCTTCACCCAACAGATATCCTCACATCTCCGAAATCCCCACTGAAGCACAAATAATGAGAAAAATTACTATATGCGTTAATGATTCTAGAGAACATCATATAAGCTGAAGATGGAAAAAAGGTGGGATGTGATATTCTAAAGGTTTTAGTGCTAAGTACCTTCTTTATACATTCACGACCTTGCTCAAGCCCAACGCCATCACCAACCCAGAGAAAGATAAAAGAAGGAGTATCCGCTATTGCCTGTAAACACAAAGTAAAAAACTTTTGGCTAAGTCCAAATAATGAAGATATATGGTAAAGTCAGCACAATGTCACTCGTATGGCTCATTTACGTGTCAGGATACTGATGAATATAACTAAAAATTTCAATTGCTTCAAGAATAAGCAACCATTTCTGAGCAATTAAATTAATAATGCTGAAGCAAGGATGTGGAAACTGGAACTTTTTACGTTCACAGTAGAAACTACTGTAGAGAAGGAGAAAGAACATTGAAAACACTCTACCTCAATCTTGAGATTTACTATTTCTTCAAATGTCCAATACTCCATATGGTCTGCAACACCAGGGGCTCGATGAACATATTCCTCCCAAGGGGGGTCCACCAATATCACATCAAACTTGGTTCCAAAGAACTCAGGGGAGAGCTCAAAATCACGCAGGTCACATTTCATATACATGGGAGCAGAGGCAGATTTAGCCACAATCTCATCCTTTTTCTGTATAAGCTCCCTAAGCTTGGGGTAATCCTCTACCACATTGGTGAGCTCTAGCTCTCTGATAAAATTCTGGGGTCGCATACCAGTATCTACAAAATTCTGTGAGGAATCATTTTGCTCTCCTCTTGAAGGGGCTTTACCAGGAGACCCACTATTTCTAGGAGGAACCCAACCTCCTGAGGTGTTATCAGGAGGTGTTCCTCGTCCTACTGGTCCTGCAGCACTAAAACCAGGGCAAGACATGTTTGGAGGCACACCCCTTCCCGGTCCTGCCTGAATGAAAAACATAGCAGGGTTTTGCGGAGGGCCCATGTTTGGAGGAAATCTCGGTGCTGATGGTCCTGGAGGAACAGAAGAGAAAGCTGGTGGCATGCCTAACATATTCATCTCTACACCTTGAGCCCCAGGCCAAACTACTGGTGGAGAAAATGGTGGAAAAATGACACCTGGAGAAATTGAAGGACCTGGAGCAGGTGACATGCTGGGGCCAAGTGGCTGCATTGGTCCTGGTGGAACTCCCATATGCCCAAAAGGTGATCCCATTAAGGGAAATGGAACATGCTGTTTTTCCCTGCCAGAAGGCCTACCCCTTCCTCCTCTACCCATCCTACTCCCTTTTACTCCCTGTGGAAGAGCTCTGGAAAATGACCCTGGTTCCTCGTTTCCATACAGAGGCTGTGGACCACCACTGGAACTACGACCAGCCATAACCCCTCTCTGCCCTCTTCCTTTTCCCACTAGGTAATCCATCTCATCCTGCACTGGTGTAGCATCATCATTATGTCTTTCCTTTCCATCCTCAGAAGAAGGTGAAGAACCATACAAATCATGCCTTCTTCCCCTCTCATCCCGCATATGTGCCCACTCATCAACACTTGGCACTGACTTCCCATCAGATCGCTGACCAAGCTCACTTCTCCTAGCAAAGTTGGATCCAGACTCGGCTTGCCCATAACCAAGAGGCTTGGTCTGGATCTCTATCACATCATAATTCTCATTTGAAATTCCAAAGTTCGATGATGTTTTTACAGCTTCACCCCTCGTCCGACCATGAGGCCTTTCATTGTCACTCCTCTCACGACCAAGTCTTCCTTCCCAATCTCTGCCACGATCATAAACAATGTCTACATCTTTCAACTCTCTATGATTACTAGAAGATTGCCTTCTTTTCCAGCTAGCTTTGGAACTTTCCCTTTCTCTGTTCCTATCACTCCAACTGTCGTCTCTACCCTTTCTGTCATCCCTACTGCTATCCTTTTCCAGATCCTTCAACCTGAGGTCTGAGTTTCTTTCATACTGCATTTCAGAGTACTGTAATTCTTGACGACGCCTTACATTCCTCTCTGGGGTCCTGGACCTGTTTAAGTGCCCTATATCTCTTGCAGTTTGAGCTATTACCAATATATTTCCATCTTCATCTGCATTAGAAGTCCTTTCACGAATTTCAATAGCAGCCCTACTTGTGGCATTTCTCTGCTGTCTATGCTTCTCATTTTTCTCCCACCCAGTTCTCTCTTCACAAATGATTGGACTGTCCTCGTCATCTTCCACTACAGCTTCTGATCTGCTTTTACTCCTGTGCTTCTCTCCATCAACTCTTCTTTCTTCTTTCTTGTTTGCTTTGAAACCTTTCTCGTTTTTTGAGCCTAAACCCCTGCTTTTACTCTCACTAAGTTCATTTCTCGCAGATGAGATTCTCTCTTTAAAATTCTCATATTTGGAATCAGCACTCCTTTCACTTTGGAGATCAGCCTTTTCATGATAACTTTCTTCAGCATCGGATTCATCCCATCTCCTCCTAGATGTTCTTCCTAGCTCAGTAGAACCATGAGCCTTTTCTCGGCTACTTTCTCTTCTGTCTGAATACCTAGAGTCTCTATCATGTGTCTTTACATATTCACCATCATGAAATCTTTCTTCTTTGCTTTTACTACCACTGCGAAAACACTCATGTTCTGCAATCTTTGAAGTCATTTTCCTTTTCTCACCATCATCAGGTTGACCATGTCCTTTACTTGCAGACTTTTCTCCAACTTGCTTGTTCTCTAATTCTCCATCCTGGTACCAACTGCTCAATTTTTCCAAGCTACTTTCCTCTTGCTTTTTCTTCCATTGTTTTGTGCGTAGCTCTTTTCTTATTTTGTGATCGTCGTCATCACTACCAACTCTGCTACAGCCACCACCTGATCTCTTACGACTCTCGTTACTGTCACCACCAGAGCTTCTTCTTCTCCCACTGCCACCTAATCCTTCAGCATCTTCTCCGTTGCTTGATTTTTTAGACTTGCTAGAGCGGTGCTTCCTCTTATCACTGCCCTCCCATTCTTCGTCATCCCCTCCCCCCTCACTCTTCACATCCGAACTATCTTCAGTATTTCGTTTGGCATGATTCCGACCTTTAGGTGAATCCATTGCAAGCAAATATCTTTGAAAGAGTCGACAACTATATTAGAAATACTAAAAACCTCACAATTCTACAAGAACATTATCCTGCAACCAGATAAAATGAAAAAAGAAATCAGATTAGGCGCTAACAATTTCCTCAACAAAAGCTAGCATTTAAACATCAAATTGAGTTTTCATGAATTGGGGAAATCACAAGACTGTTGGAAAGCATGATTGATATCAAATTGAGTTGTCGTGAAGTAGATGCATGAACAGAAAAAGCGAAGCAGCGGAAGCAAGCGGCAGCTTCTCCAAAAAAAAAAAAGATACGGGGAAAAGTCGATTTGCAAGCAATACTAGGCATTGTTTCACACGGAACCGAAAAGATTATAACAGAATATCGCAAATCACAAGAAGGCTAAAAGATTTATAACCTAATAAATATAAGCATTAACATAAATACCTTTCTGATAGACAGGCTCGAATATATTCTTCCGGTCCCGGCGGCACCTGACGGGAAAACTCTCCGGAACGTCGTCGAAAATCATATATATATTCAGCCGCCAAGATGCACCGCAATGACTTGATGACTGATTGGCAGAGAGATGAAGGAAAAAAAAAAAAGAAAATAAGGGCTTAAGATAAAACTACGCCGTTTAATTAGAGTCCTTCTTTTTCAACTTTCACTTGCAAACATTCTTCCGCTTCCTTTTTTTTTTAAAAAAAAAATATTAGACATCAATTATTTTCTATTTTCAATTGTTTGCTTTTTCTCTTAATTATGAATGAAATAAAAGGAATTATTTATATATGTCTAATATAAACTGAAAAAAAAAATATTCTAATAAAGTTTTTTCGCTTTTGTTATTGTTTAAGATATTTTCTGAAGAAAAATACATTTTAGAGATACTTACTTTCCATAGTGAGTTTAATTTTTACCGTATGCGCTTCCGTAAACACAAGGCTAGCATTCGCAATGCTTAAATGAAAATAGTTTAATTCAATAGAATTTCGCAAATTTAAATTTAATTGAAATTCTATAGTTAATTTTGATATGCATTAAATAATTAAAATATTCGCATTAAATTCAACATCAAATTTCATAAAATAGAGAAATTACACTCAATTTATTATAAATTATGCAAACACAAATTCAATTAAAACAATTTAATTCCAATTTGATCTTCCCGTGTGTCAATTAGTTAGAGAAATTACATATAATTAAATGCCACATATCCTAAATTTGATAAAATATATATATATATATATTATAAAAATTTTGATTTAATTGAAATTTGAATTAATTTAATATATCGACCAAATTAATTAGATGTCAAAAATTATAAAATTATTATGCAAAATATATTTGATTGAAATTTAATTAATTTCACCATGATTCTCCCATATATAAGCAGGCCATAAGATCAAAATTGATGAGTTCCTATATTGCAAGAATAAATGAAAAAAAATAATAAAAAATAAAAGAAGCAAATATAGTTTACTATTTTAATAGAAAATTCGGAGCCTTCATGGGTGGATCCGGATCCATAATTTCCTTGAGCACAAGATGTCTAGCTCTATTAATTGTCATAAAGCATAAATACAAATGTTCTTCCAGCTCATCTAGCTGCTCGTTAAAGCTGTAATCATTCTTCTTCAACTGGCGCGCCACTTCCTCATTAGCTTGGAGCCAAGCCTCTCCTCTCTTAACCCAAAACCTAATCGTTTTCTTTATATGTTCCAGTTCATCATTCAACCGAGCCACCAGCCTACTAATGGTTTCCAAATCCCTACTCAGAATATAAGTGCCTTTTGCGGCCACATCAAGCTGAATCGACACTCGAGCCAGCTTCCTGCTAGAAGCCAGCTCTATTGAAGCCGTTATAAGACTTGGAGCAGCCACCACTAAAGCTAGGGCATGAGTTGCCAGGATTACTGTGAAGGAAGCTGTTAGAGTCATAAGAAATAAAGCCGAACTGTGTTTTAGTCTACTTCTGAGTTGTAGCTTGGCTCTAGCCTTGTCGCGGCTCAATTCTAGCTGCTTGAGCAGACTGGAGCAATCAGCTTGTGTGACTCGGACCTGGCCGGGAGATGAGGCGGACCAGTGAAATGGGTTAGGGAAGTTACAGAACTCGGTTAGTCCGGTTAAAATAATTTGAAAATACTTTTGCGGAGATGGAGAAGTTTCCATAGACTGGAGAGTCGTTTTGAGTTGGCGATATTTGACACGTGTATGGTCGATATCCTTGAGTAACAAGCCACACAGAAGAGAAGCGTTGGATGTTTGAGCGAAATATTCAGATAAGAGAGAACGAGTTTTGGGGGGGTTACGGGCCGAGGCTAGGATGCGAGTAGCGGTTGGTTGATCCGGATCCAGAAGATGTTCCACAAAGAGACGGTAAGATGGAAGGCGAGCTGCGGTGGTGGATTCGAGGGCAATACCATTAGCAGAATTTCCATCGGATAATGCTAGGACACGTGTCCAAAACTCAATGTACGATTCTGTTCTAAATGCATTAGCATATTCTTCACGTACATCAACATCCATCGGAGCATTACCGCCGCCAGGCTCTGCATGTGAAGGACAATAGTTATAATTAAAAGGAAAGGAAATTACATAGATATTTATGGGTAATTAATTAGAAATTTACTTACCTGATGCGCATGAAAGGAATTTGCTGATGCGCGCAGTGATTCTTTTCGCCGTTGACATTATCCGTGTGCGAAGGAAAAAGAAGGAAAATAGGTGTGAGATGCGAGAAAGATGGATGAATGGGTTATATGTGTGCATCAAGCTGGGCGATTTTCTACAAAATGTTGACTGTAATTTGTTTATATAAGATAGAGGTGGATTGGGAAGAAAAATTAGAAGACAAGGAACAGCATATGCACTTGCGGTCCAAGGGAAGAAGTCCCATGCCTTATGCTTAGAAGGAAAATATTGCATTTCTTTCAATCATAGAAAAGTAATTTGGCAACTTTTAGGCATACGCATGCCTCGCACTTAAGCATCAAATCAAAATGCTGCATACACTAGCTAGGGCGTAATTACAATTGTATTTGATTGAGGAATCAAAATAAAATCTTTCACTACATATTTAGTAAAATATTTACTTTTTTTAGAAAATATGTCACTTATCGCATGAGTTGGAATATATGAGAGAAGGGCTCCAAATACATGAATTTCTAAAAGGATTGGATTTGACAATCCATCATAGGCCCAAGAAACATTTTTGTGGCCCGCGGAGTGGTAAGATTATACATTTGCATTATTATACCTAAAAGGGTTCATTTGAGACCATAAAGCCTACAGGCAATCTTAAGCCACAGTCGATCATGACGTCATTGATGATTGGAAAATTCCAAACGAGATAATATTTTTGGCGAGTATATTTCGGGATAATAAACCAGCATATCCCTACGCATTATTCTCTTTTGCTTTAGGAAAATTTTTAAATATCCAAATTAAGCATAGCCACATCATACAAATTGCAACCTTCGTGCAATTACTATGCCACAATTACCTCTCCTTTTCTTTTGGGTTTGCAACGTACCACCATCAGCCACATCTATACCAAAACATGAAATTACCGGTAACTTCATTTTCTTTTCAAATTCATAATTGTAATTAACAAAATTATTTTAATATGATAATGGTGATAACAAGGAGCACGCCAATATTACCAAACACAGCAAATATTCAAGGGAGAGAGAAAAAAAAAAGAAAATTAAAAATAAAAAGGAACGCCAAACTTGATATCTCTGGAAAAGCTAAGACATAAGATAGGTCATAGGTGCCGCTGGCAGAGTCTAGAAGTCATCGCCATCGTAGCCAAGGTCATCTTCGACTTTTTCCTCCACGTCATCAGCAATCTTGTCTTCCAGAGCATCAACGCCCTCGGCCAATGCCAGTCCACCTAAAGCCCCTGCTACCGCACCCACAGCCAATCCTGTCCCCATCCCACCAAACTTGCTTTTCTTCTTCTCCTCCGGCACATATGCAGGCCTCTCGCCGTAATCGTAACTTGGCTGGCCGTAAGCTTGTGGCGGAGGTGGTGCGTTGTACCCTCCGTACGGGTATCCGCTGGGCGGCGCAGCCGCTGGATAATACGGATTTGGAGGCGGCGGTGCGTATGCGGGGTATGGAGATGACGAGTAAGTATACTCATAGTCTCTAGAAGCTGATGGTGGCGGAACGCCGTAAGGTGGTGCGTAATACGGATCAGGCGCACGATAACGAGGCTCCCTGATTGTCACCTTAACATCCACTTTTCCTTGAGGTCTGCCAGAAGGACGCTTGAGCTGGAGAGTGCGCAGTGCGCGTTCGCCGATGCCGACATCATCGAGAACATCGACGAGTCGAAGCCGAGCAGATCCGATGAGCGGCTTGGTGCCTTCTTCGGCGCCGGCATGGACGACATCGATCTGGAGAGTGTGGTCCTCAATTGGACCAGGAGGCAAAGGGACGACAAGAGTTTGATCCCAAATAGGACACATATCGCCGTCTTCGTCTACTCTGGTGGAGCATTTGGAATTTGGATCAACCCAAAGGACGGCGTACGGCCTAAGAGGGCCATGGCGCCAGTTCACATTCTTTAGATCCTTGGCGGATGAGACGATTACCTCAATCTCGAAACGGGAAGCCATTTTGAAAGACAGCGAGAGAAAAATCACAAGTGAACACGAAATGGTAGGTGATATGACGGAGGGTTTAAATAGATCATAAAACTTTTGGGAGGACAACCGGGGAAACACAATCTAGACCGGTTAAGGTCATGATTTTACCATATTGACCTTATCCCTATGGGATATAATTCGAATCTTTCGGAATGGGTGAAGGAGTTATTGGTAAAAAGAACAAGAGCTGGTTAAGATTTTGTTACCATAGTAACATGGATGAGAGATAGCTTAGGAATTAAGCAGTTGCTTTTAGGACAGAGGGGGTACAATTGGAATTCATGCAGCTAAGGTTTCTGTAGAAGACAGAGGGTTGACTGGTAGCAAAAAAGAAATAAAGTTACCGCCAATCAACGGAGGAGAGAGAATGTGTTCTAAATAACCCATTTAAGCTAAGAATGTCTTTATGATAGGCCAATAGAGTCTCACGCGGAGGGAACACGGGGCAACTGGGGCAGGTCTTTGTATGGTCGTTTGGCTTGATTT